>DWUN01004046.1:0-11232 GCA_018249975.1 Passova gellias
TCGTTATTTACGCGGGAAAAACTTTGCGACACATTAATTTCCATGCGGGCGAAGCCGCGGGCAAAGCTAGTATTAAATATAACTAAGGAGTAAGGATTATGAATTTTTTTGCCCTACGATTCTTTTCATTTTATATTTTCTACAGATAATTCCTTCAGTGGCGAGATCTGGTTATGTAAAAGTTTTATCCACTAACACCCCCTGGGCGACCACTCGGCGCATGTGGGGAGGGTCGGGGCTAAAAAGGAGCGCGCCGCCGCCTCCCTCGCTCCACGCCCGTCGGGATCTTCGGTAAACTTACGTAACTACACGAAAAAACATTTTTACATATTAAATTGCACGTAACGTGTCACCTTCGCCTGGTCATGTACGGCAGGATGAAGGACATGCGGCTCTCGAAGCGCCACTTCTTGCACGGGACGCCCGCCTTGGTCGTCGCTCCGCTTCTGTCCCTCTTTAAGCTCTGACGCAGCGAGTCTCGGAGAATCTTCCATTCCCTCTTCAGAATCTCGCCTGGTACACAGAAATTATCCTTACTCTGACCGATCAAACTTCTTTCATCGAGCGAGTAGTATTTATTTAGTACTTACGCACGCAGATAAACTGAAGCGCGTAAGTACATTATATTGTTGAGATGGATGATTCTCAAAAGACTACAAACGTGTGACGAGGATAAAGCTTAAATTCCATTAGTTGCTAGCAATCGTCCGCGATTTCACATTCTAAAACTTCCCACAGAAAAAGGCGCTCGAAGGAAAATACATCATATTAGAACGCAATAAAATACCAACAAATACATCAAATCAATTTCGAACACGGACAAATATGAACTTTATACTATTGCAAATATAAGGCACTCACTATTAGCTCCTAATCGTTCAGAAATCTCCAGCCAACAGCGGTCTCGGACGTCAATGTCGCGATGATTCTCATGTTTCGTGTCGTACAGAACGGGGTACCTTTTTACCTCGTCGATCAATCGTTCCCTTCCCTCTCTAGTATTTATTTCCATCATCGAGTTGTATAATTTTAATAAAAAAGCGCGCGGCCTTCCAGTGCGAGGTGCAAGCTATACTGTCGCCGGTCGAGGACGAGCGAGCGACGCGACGTTGCCGCTCCGAACGCTCGGCTCCCGGGGATCGTATCGCGCGCGCTGCGCTCGGCGTGTGCCGTGGCACGGCGTCGCCTTTCGGCGATCGCTTTGATTCATTTGTAGCGTAAATGTTTGATAAATCATTGCATTTTATTATATTATTGTCACATATATGCTGAGGCGAAACGAAAGCGTAAGGAGTAAGGATATAGATTATACTTAAGTATACATGTACCTATGTATATATCGTGTAACTACATGTATGTACATACTGCTATCTATTTCTAGTTTATTCGCAGCGTGACTCGGGTTCGAGACGGTCTTAACGAACCGATTACGACGATTTTCCGAGCTTCATTTTCTGGACAATGGAATCCGAAATTTACCAAAACGTAATCAAACGAAACCTCCTCTAGCGGGTCTAGCAAACATTGAACCAGATTAAAATCCAATATGGCGCGGGTGACGTCCGAGTATAAAATAATATCGCCAATTACTTCTCTGCCGGACCTCTATAAACAAGAGCTCATGCGCGCTCTGTCCTCTGTGGACGGAAATTAAAGGATAAGCGAGCGAAACTCGTTTGGGCCACGTCGCCCTTACGGCTAACCGATAAATCTCATATTGCCGTACCGCGAGTATTCAAATCGCTCCCCGAGCGCGAAAACAGCCATCGCAGTGCATTCGATGTGGCTCTTATTGCATTGGAAATAAGCGCTATATTTTGTAATCCATCGGATTGTATTTGGACTGTTATGTTTGGATTGGTTACTTTGTAAAGCAGTATTTACTATCGAGTTCAGGTTCCTGCAGCGAATTAAAGAAAATTGATATTAAGCCAATTTTGTGTTTTCATTTATCGCTGTTACTCTTTCGCAGACAGCGTATTGGAGAAATAAATCGTTTCATTACAGATCAGTAAAAAGGTCACGACGAGCTGTCCCGGCGGCTAGCAGTCGGAGGAGCCGCGTAGGAGCGAGGCCCGTGTTCCGCCGGGCGCGGCCGGGGCCGCCGGGGCCGATGGCAATAGCCACACACAGATATACTTAACCGCATTACCTGTATCAAATCTTTAATTAACCTTAAATTGCCTTTAGATTTTATTGCAATCTTCACAGTGTATTTACTGTTTTACTAATCGATTGAAAGCAATAGACGCCAAGATGGACGATGCCGCAAAGGTCTAAACGCTAAAACGAGTCGTTATGTTGCGAAACAAAGATCTTCAAGTATGAACAAAATAAAATGACATTTCCCACAAGGAAGGAATCTAGTGCTACATTTTATATGTCAGTTTCATTTTATGCTACTTCCACGAGTGGCTTCGACCGGCGAGCGGCCGCCGGCCCGCGCCGGGGGGACGGTCACTCCATTTGGCACTCACTTAAAAACAACACGAATAAATATTTCCTTATTTTATACCGCGTAGGGGCAGAACAATCCTAAGATCAATTAGTACTCGAGTAGTACACCTACATAATCTTCTGTGCATACAATGTTTATACCCCAGCATCGAATTCGTATCCGGTCGATCGCGTCGCCGCGCCGCCCTACTCGATGTTTGACGCCAGACGATCGGCGAACGCGAAGCGGACGGGATGCGCTACTTTCATTGTACACCAGCGAACAGAAAATCGAGTAAAAGTCAAAGTAACGCTATAGGGGCGGGCCGGCCGACGTCACCGGCGATGACCGCCGGCCGCCGCGTGCGCCCGGCTGCGGTCGCTCGTGCGGGCTCGTGCGTTTCCGCATATTGCGGTAGACGCTTTTCTCGCTGGTTCGATTATTTTCAGTGGTAACGGTCCCGTAGGCTCGCTAAATTTTCTGGAGTCGGCGTCACCGGCCGCCGAAAGAGAACCGCGAGGGTTCCATGCTAAAGTCCAGCAAACGGAAGACGTTCGTCTGCTCCTCGAGCCCGTCCGCGCCGAGCTAGCGGCTCAAGTTTAGTGACGTCAGTGAAGTTTTGGACAATTCGTAATTGAGTCTGGACCCGCAAACGTAAGGACCCCAATATTGTTCAGATGGAGAGCGCGACCGTTCTCACCGGCGTTCGCCTCGCTTCTCCGGTATTCCTAATGAGACACGACTGGGATTATAATTAATCTTAAAATATTCTTCAACTTATCTAGGATAAATGTTTACGAACCGCCAGTGCGCGACGATAACAGCGATGGATACCTCGAATGAATCTAAATTTACGTGCAAAATCTGGGGCCGCCGGAGCCGAGGAAACGATCTATGGTCGATCGTCATGACGACGATATTTGCTCAACTCTGTTTTTGCTTCGCGTTCTCGTTCCATAAAACTCCCATTGGTATCGATCGGAATTGCATCGCTGCAATCATAATATCATCGATCGGCCGCGGAGAGTCCACGGCGCTGCGATCCCCGGGTGTGCTCTATCTTAAAGATTAACATTGAAATTCGAACGGGGAATAGACGGTAAGCGACGATATAAACTCGACCGAAGTAATGCGGACGCTCCGCTAAATGCGATGACCTTCGAGTGTCCTCCGTCAAGAACGACAATATTAGCATCTGGATATGTAGGCGATCGCACGAGGTATGTTTATGATCGGTTGTGATATTGAAGGTCCTTTCAGAGTTGCACGTTACATTGCAAACGAGGTTTTGTATGGCTATGCCGAATGCGTAGCTAGCGAGTTGGTTGTTGAAATCGTAACGGAACAACAATGAAAATTTTAATAAAGTCTTCAATTCGTAATGTAGTAGCTCGCGCCGCGCTCGGGTCTCTCCGGTGCCCCGCACCTCCGAGCTCCAGTGGGTGTGACGACATTAAAATGATCATAGCACCGGTCCGGCCGGTGTTGTGATATCTCAACGCAGCGCCCTCCTGCACTACAGACGTAGCTCGATCGAGGAGATAATCTGAAATCAATCGGATCCCGAAGCCGGCAGCGGCCAGGAATATCTCGGCTGCGCGGCGACCGGGCCACGTGTGCTGGAGATCGTTGCAATGTATCGCCACATGCGGCCAGGGCTGCCGCTTGCGTTACGCTTCTAAATATTTCTGAACGACTTTAAACTACTGTGATACTTCTTTAGCACGGTTATGATTTGAAACTCGAAGAAGTAACACAAAAAGTTATATTTAGCTCGCCTCGTTTAACTCTTCGGTCGGATAAAATGTAATAAAATTGCAATGTATGTGTATGTATGTATGTAAAATTGCATTTTTTTCAGTACGAGAGCTATTTCAGTAAGGACCGTACTGTCTACCGCCGCGTGCAGAGAGACTAAAAAAGAAACATCTGGGAAACGGTAAAAGACGTCTTTCTACAATTGCATATTTTCCTAAACACAGCTGAGCGGATCCCGCACGAAACTTTTTACTTTATTAAGGCACGTAACGCGCACATGTAAGTTTGAAATTGTACTGGAGGCGATCAGTCTTCCGCGTCCCGTGTCCTACACCGACACCGCATTTAAAACTCCCGACGATATTGTACTTCCCCGTCCAGCGTTATCGTTCCGAGTGTGGTATTTCATAGTGTTTTGGCCGTAAAATATTATTTCTTTTACGGCAACCCTAACCGTATTCGCGAGCACTGAACCCCTGACCCAAAAAAACACGATGCGCGCGCGCTCTTCCCGGCGCCGCAGGCTGGCCCCGGGGCGAGCGAGCGGCGCACGTGGCGTCTCGCTCCTCGACTGCAGGAATGACGTCCGCGTCGGACCACAGTTCGGTGCCGGTAAACAGAATGAAATCATTTGAACTCCCGACGGACGCGCTCTGGATCTCCGCGAGAATTGAAAGTGTCAGTATCGGGAGAGCGAATATTTAACACATCTTCCTATCGAATGCAAAAAGCGCTACACGATTACCGCAACATCGCACAGTGATCTCGCTCGGGGCCTGCCGCTCTCGTGCATTCGGATAATATGGAACGGACATTCGGTTAAGTACGAGGTGATTGTAAGTGGTCGCATACGCCGCTCCTCCGCGAGGCGACGCGGGTCTTCGAAGTGGAAGCGGTGCTGGCGCTTAGGGTGTCCAGTGTCTCCAGGAAAGTCATCCATAGACATTCGTCGCATCGTCTCGCGCCCAGATTCAAAATGGGACCCGAGTCGCTCCCGAATCCGCGTTACTTAGTTTCCCGCTGAGAGCCCCCCCGCCCTTCCGCCCGGAGCGGCTCCTCTCTCACTAAACAATATTTACGATCGAGCGCCGGCCGCGGTCGTGCATCGTCTTCGACAAACTGCGATCCAATGATCGTCGCCCACCCTTTAACTTCCGAGTGAAGCGCGCAGAAGTTTCATGAGGACACCGGCGGCCGCCCCGGGCTCCAGGGCTGCAATTGAAATTAAAAAAAAAACTGCTCGAATTAGGTCGGGCACGCTTGTTGAGTTCGAAGGACGCACGCGACGGAAGGAATGTTATTGGTATTTTTTGCACTTTGGGTTGCATTATTTGAGTTTCGCGCAACATTAATTCTCACGTACGATCTCGCTCGCCGACCTCCTCGCGACATCGGCACGGACGGGAAATATGCTGCGAGTAGTCAAAATTACGTCGAGACGAGGAGAAAGTCTCCGGCTACTTGGATCGACTACAAAACATCTGAACTTTACTTAAATTAATTCTCCGTTTCGATCTTAAATTACGGCGAACCCCCGGCCTGGCGTTTGCGGCTCTCGTGTTGATTTCGGAAATATGGTCTCCGAGCGGTAATGATCACAAATTGTAAACGATGGTGAAGATCGACGGGCGAGAAGTCTCTCGAGCGGGCCCGGCGGAGGCGCGGCAGCGGCGCGGCGCGAGCGAGACAGACGAGGCGCACGCCGCGCGAGCGAGCGAGCCGGCCGCCGCCCGCCCGGTCAGCCAGGATACAGAGCCGACCGTAGGCAAAAAATGCGTCCTTATAAATCTGTTTGAAAATGGCAAAAGCTAATTATTACACAGTTTTTATTTCATGAATAACCACATAAACCCGTTAAAATACTACCGTTTGCGATAAAGCCGTTTGAGCTAATTGAAGTTATACATAGAGTTTTACTTACTGTGATTAAGGTGACGAGTTATTTTCATCAAATGACAAAGTCATTTTAGGGCCTAACGATTTTGGCGTTTTTTCATTTGTTGCATTTTAGTTATAATTTAAAAGTAGTAACGGAGTAACAGCAATCTTTATTTACAAACAAAACACTCCGAGAGCCGCAACGCGGATCCGGACGACGGCCGTAACATTGGCACGTCTGCACTTTTAGTCTATGATTAGCCACGGCGCACACCGACCGCGTTCGCGATACGACAAATTCCGAGCGGCAACGTCGCGTCGCTCGCTTCCCCTCGCGCAGTATCGCTTCAACCTCGCATTGGGAGGCCGCGTGTTATTTTCCCCGGCGCTCAAGAAAACCTACACGATGATGGAGATCGACACGAAAGAGTGCAGGGAGAGATTGATAGACGAAGTGAAGAAGTATCCCGTGCTGTACGACACGAAACACGAGAACCATCGTGACGTCGACGTCAGGGACCGCTGTTGGATGGAGATTTCCGAGCGAATCGGAGCGAACAGTGAGTGCCTTGCGTTGCTTATCATAGAGTCTACATTCGCGCGTGCCACATCTGGCGGCGCGGTATTTTTAGGAACCTTAATTCGAAAGTAATAAGACAGATTTTTCCTCGCTCGTATTTTCTTCATTGTAGTGTTAGTACTGCAATTCGCACACGATTGGCGACGACTTATTGAATCATAGTTTAATTTGTTTTGTGTCATATCGTCCACAGATTAAAGTGTAATTTAGCTTGTAGAAATTATAATAGTTTGAAAACGATTCGAATCTCGGTTGTATCGTTTGTGATTATTATAAGGGCAGAAAGGGCTCTTTGTTAACGCGGATTGTTGCCGCGCAATTTAGTAAAAAGGTTTCGGAGACGCTAAAGCTTCAATTTAATCGTAGTCATTTTGAAATTCAGATAGTGAAACGAATAATGTTGCGCGATCGACCATCGAGATTGAGACGTTTTGACGTTGGACGCGTTTAGCGTGCCTACGTCGGTCAGGCCGGTAACGATATGACCCTAGGGTCGGAAGGATATTTTCTATGAACTAATCCGAAAAACGCTTGATCACTATCAGGTGAGGTCCTGAAAAGGGAATGGAAAAATCTGCGAGACTCGTTGCGGCAAGTGCTGAAGAAAAACAGGAAAGGAGGAAAGACGAAGGCGGGCGCGCCCTGCAAGAAGTGGCGCTTCGAGGGTCGCATGTCCTTCCTGCTGCCCTACATGACCATGCGGAGGTGAGGCGTGCCGATTCCCCTGCAGCGTCGTCAGGTCGAGGCGCGTCTCCGGAGGACATCGTGCTTAAGGCGGTTTAAAATCTCTCGTTATCATGGTGTAATGAGGGTTCATAGTCATTTTTAAGCGAAGGAAATTACTCATCGAATATTGTAACATGTACTTGACATTTTGCCGAAGATGGTTTTAATTCGACTGGCCTTCGGAGTCGAGCGGGGAGAGACTGCCGCTGGAGAACGGGAGGTCTCGGGTTCGATTCCCACGCGGAACACGCGTTTGTGTGATGAGCACGTTTCTTTTTCTGTGTCTGGGTGTGATAAAATATGTATATAAGTATTATATCGCATGTGTATAGTCGTATGTATGTTTATCGGCGGTCCGGTTACCGTAACACGGGTGTTCGATCGCCTAACATGGAATCAGATAGCGTCGTGTGGAGTGGTCCCGGGCTATTATTTTACGTTATTCTAGGAAAACATAATAAGCCTGAAAATCCTCGATTTCAATATTTTTTACTGTTAAACATGTTACGCGTAGCCGAGACGACTCGGAGTCTACGTATGCGTCCGAGGAGAAGAGGAAGCTGCGCCGCGAGCAGTGGCGCGCGTCCCGGCTGGCACTCGCCTCCGGCAGAATGTGAGTTGACACTTCCCACTACTCGTTCACTCTTTGCCATATTACCTGCCATTTCTGTAAATAACAGCGTCGCTTCCCACCTCCAATTGAAAATGTTGTAGGTCGGTAGCTCGGAGCCGGAACGCGTTCCTCGTGTATGCGACGATTATTTTCGTACGTTAGAGTACAAGCCTTTGGTGCGTTTAGAATTTCCTGTTCGACTATTAACATTTTTTAATAGTAATTAAAGTTCACACTGGCGACGCTCGACTTGTCATTTTTAGGGGTTACCGTCCAATAAAGAGTGACCTGAAAATGGACGAAACGGAACAATCGGAACAGGAGCAGGAGTCCTGGGACCAAACTCCGGATCAAGACTCGCTGGACCTGTTCTTCGCCAGCGTGTGTCAGAGCACCAAGCGACTGCCGAAAAAATATCAGAATCAACTGAAGAAGCAAGTCCTGGATGCGCTGCTGAGGATCGAAGAAGAATGCGAGAACGAACCGGCGGACAATAAAACGGACGTTTACAAGGGGTTCTAGCGCCCCTCGGCCCGCGCCCCTCGGCCCGCGCCCCTCCGGCCCGCGCTCGGCAGCTAGGTCGTTGGTAGGAAGCTGTAGGACAACTTGTACTGCTGCCGGGGACGTGCACGTGCAGGGGGAGATGAATTGACGAGTTATTGTAAACATGAAAATATTCATGAAGTTTGTTAACGTACGGTTTGGGTGCAACTTAAGGCTATGATAGAAATACATGTAAACTTGCCGTCCCCGCCCGCTTCGGGAGGCCTACAGTCAAATACAGTAATAGGAATTTTATTTAAAATTGTAATTGAAAATAAACTACAGTAATTATGGAGTCCACAAGTAAATTGAGCTTTACAGAACATTTCGCCTTAGATAGTACAATTTTACTTTTACGTCGTCGGTGCTCCAGAAGACCTGATCCGCAATACGAGCGATTCTACTGCGTCCTGCGTGTGTGTGTGTGTGCGTGTGTGTGCGTGTGCGTGCGTGTGTCTGTGTGTTCACGGTTATGTATCGCTGCAATAAATGTCGGTTGTGTGTTAATAATTGTTTATTGACGAATTATAAGTTTACTGAGATGTTAAAAAAACTTTGCAGCTTTAAATAAGGAGGATATATTGTAGCAATATTTTAATCTCACGACGAAGAGTACAATAAACTGGTTTATAAATAATGCCTAATTTTAAGAAATTTAAGTTAAGACTGTTTCCAATAGAATATCGAACGGATACTTCCCAGAACTTCAAACCGAGGTGGTTCAAACCGAGTTTCGGTTTGATGCGTTTACACGCTCGCATTTACTGTGTCATATACACAATGTCGGCGTCGGTGACGCGCGCAACTGACCGCGGTCTCGTGATGACGAGTTGCTTTACATTATTGCAAGACTTCTATCGGTGACCGTTTTCGTCGATTTGAAACTTGTAATAGTCGTACCATCCGCAGAGATCGACCCGCCACGGGTAATGTTAAGTTCTATAGTCGTCGGTGTCGGCTCCGGACCGTCACCGCATGTTAAAGACGACCATGTTCTCGTATATTTACTTATAATTCCCAGCGCGCCGCTGCGTTTACTCACTGTCAGAAATTGTTGATTAAATGACATGATAAAATACATGTTTTGTTTTAATGAAAGATCGATCAGCCGCCGTCGGCTACTCGCCTAGTATCGTTTCGAACGTCGGAGTCGCTCGGCCGCTCGGCGCCGCCTCTACGCTTATTTTGGAAAAATACATGACGCCCGTACATGTGGAACTACTAACCGACTAAATTAAACTAGTTACCGATATCGGTAATGACAATAATGTGGGTTCCGGCACGTCGTGCGCCCGACGTTTCGACTCGCAATGGGCCGAGCGGGCACCGCTCGCCGTCGCGCTGCGCTTGCCGTTCGTCGTACGAACATCTGCTCACTCTCGACCCAGAGAACACGGTATTAGGGCTGCACGCGATCGGGACGCGGGTGGGAGCTCGCTCGTCAGGCGAGCGCCGAGCGGCGGCCGGCTCCCGGGGGCGACCACCGGTTAGTCTCTTGATATCCGTAACTTTTGATCCCGTTTAGTATTCGAACCTTTGGATGAAATAAACGTTGCGGTAATCGGATACGAGATGTCTTCGAGAATGGTGCAGCGCGTGCGTGTACAGCGCCGGGCCCGCCCCGCCGTCGCCGGAGACCCCGCACGTCGGACAGAGACCGACGAGTGTCGCCTCACCGTATCTTTTCTTGAATGACATTTAAAACAAAAAGAAACTACAGTATGCATCACCGCAGCCCACTCTGTGCTTGCATCTGAATTGGTTCTTAAGAATCTTGCACATCCCGTCCGGTCAGTAGCCTAGACGTATCGTTTCACACTTTCATTAAATAAGGTCACTTAAATTTTCCAACACTAGAAGCTTACAAATAGTAAGTCCGTACTTGTTACCGCTCAAATGGAAGTCTCTGCGGCGGAGCCCCTCTCTGAGTCACCTCAAACCGTGATATCGCTCTTAGGTTAGTGCTTATGGTGTAACGTACATATAAAGCACCTTGTATTTCGAGCGCAAAGTGTGTCTAAGGATATTGAAATTACTATCCTCGGTGGGCAAGGGCTCGCTCGCTCTACGAGTAACATTATCATACTTCGAAGCCCTCGGACACAACGTACTTCCGCTGATGGCGTACAACTCCCGCCTTCGGTTATATACATTCTCACGAGAAGGGTCCGAATGTCGACATTGACCGCTCTCGTCCAGCTCCTCGCTCCTTGAGCTGCCACGATTGGCCGTCGTTGCAGATCAGCCGTCGAACGAAAACTCGAGAATATCTTTCATTAGCAGCGATGGTCGCGCCCGAAGCGACGGCGTGTGAATGCGTCTCATGGAGCAAGCACGCTTGCACGCGACGCCGCCTCCGTCCCCCGCTCGCGCTGCGGCGGGCGGGCGGGCGCGCCGGCGGCGGAACACCCGTCGATGACCGTCGCTATTTACGAAACACACGGGTATTCGTGGTCCGGTAACGAGGGCTCGACTGAATATCGACACGACGACGGTCACGTCGACGTAAACCTGTCCAAATGCGACACATGATACATAAAAGTTTATGCCATAAAGCAAAAATGATTATATCCGCTACCTACGACCGAGGGGCGGAGGCGGGGGGGGGGGGGGGGCGCGCCGCACGACAGCACCGGTATCTGGGGAGAACGCACGGGCCCGGGTTGTCCCCCCCCTTTTTTACCCTGCTCCCCCGAC
>DWUN01004047.1:0-11232 GCA_018249975.1 Passova gellias
TATTGCCATGCACCGGGCACACATCCAGACTCTGAGTCACTACTAGAAATTCTAAATTAGAAAAATCCAGCAGTACCGAACCTGGGATTTGAACCCAGGACCTCCCGATCGGCAGTCGCGCTAGCAACCGCACAGCCATCGAGGCAGTCAAACTGGTATATTTAGCAAAAAAAAAACGATATTCCCTAAAAAGGTGCCTAATTTCTATTTCAAAAACCTTGTATGATAGTTATTCGGTTAAGGGCGTCGCTAATAAAGGGAGTGACATCTTACTGCATACCTAATTCTTTCGAATTTTCTTATGAGCGAATTAATCTTTATGTTATATGCTACTGAATATGCGACTTGCCAACGAACATACGTTGCAAAAAGCACGTGACATACATTTATTGACGTTGACATTGACATATAGATGGCGTTAGTCTATTGTGTCGATCGTTTTAAATAAGCTAAAGGTATTTTTTCCTTTACAGGATGCGAAACTAAACGACAAACTGGTGAACAAGCACGGGGACCAATTAGAAGATAAATCTTTGACAATATGCAGCGGCACCGACTACATCAATATAAACTACCAACACGTCGTCTGTCCTGACGCCAACACGGCTAAGGTCCGTCCGGTACTTTCTAGAAGCTTCTAGAACGATCTAAACTGATTATTCTATAGATATAAAAGACGTGTTGAATCGTATGTTATAGTAACTTCAGCAATATTATTCGTCCCCGGAAGTCACGGTGGCTCGGGTAATAGTACTCGGATTTTCTAGAAGCTTCCAGAAATTAACTGGTAAAGACGCTCTGGTTATTTCTAAAGTCGCCTACAACGTAACTATTCAACTTATGCTCGTTTTTTTGCCTTCTTGAGTAGACGTCGGATTAAAGCTCGTACTGTCCGCAGTAACATTGAAACTTCTACTCAATGGTATAATTCTATAAAAGCTTAAGTAACTCTATGGCCATGTTTGCTAGTTCTTGTAATAAATCTCGCACTGCGTATAATGAAACTCTCTGATAGCTGCGTTGTTTTAATCGTTGTTTCAATGTTTCATGTTTTTTTCCTTATCACACTATCCAGTATTTTCCTTATTATTCTAGTAAATATCAGTTTAGCGGTCTGTTCTTCGAATATTGTATACGGGTCTTCTGTCATAATGAGAATGATTACGACCATAGTTTACAGCACTAGTCAAATGTGGGGCGTATAGTTGCTAGTTAAAAATCAGAGTTATTTGAAATTCAGAGTTAGTTAATTTCAATATTTTTTGTGTCCTTTCTCGATGACGTAGACGTCCCACGAGAAGATCGCATTGAGTACGTTTTATAGACGGAAAAGTCACAAACGTTGTCAGTATAACAAACTCTGTTCGTCAGTAGTAGAATAAAGCCGGTGATACCAATAGTACAATCGTAGGCTATGTAGTAAGCTAATTTGTTTGTTGTTAAGGTGTGGCTAGATGGTCTCCGGCGGATCACGCACAATGTGAAGGCGAATAACGTGTGTCCTATGACCTGCCTCAAGAAACAGTAAGTTGGCGCTCGAAGACATTAGTTTTAGATAACATTTTATATGTATCATATCAACTAATATAAGTTTTTGTAATAATATTTTTCTCGCCCCTAACTCTGCTTTGTTTTCCGTGTTTATAACATGTGCATGTACATTGAACTTGCTTTATTTTTAGATACGGTGACATTTTCTGATATCTGTCTGTCTATCTGTGTTATTGTAATATCTGTAGATAAGCAATAAGCACTCTAAACACTTTTTCGTATGATAAAGTTTCGTATAATATGTAAAAGCGCCATCTGTTATATAAACTGATGTACTAAGTTGGCTCTTTAATTGTTATTCATTGCATTGATGCAAACTAGATGGCGCTTATAACCATTTATCGCACGCTGATATAATATTTGATCTATATCTGATATTGCAATAAAGTAAACTTCTACTAAAGCTTTTCTGAGATTAACGTAAAAACAGTTTCATATCATGTACGTTCAGGATATTATATAATAATAATAGAAAAAAAATATATAAACATATCGGGTTCATATCTAAATTCACACTTAAAGCCCCCCTGTTCTAGATTTCACTATGGTAATCCAAAGTAGCCGTCGTATTTCTTCAGCAAAGCTACGGTCATTATGAATATGGCCTATACGAGTATTTCACGCAATTGGCTATCTTGTTTGAATGGAAAGAAAATTAGCAAGTCTAAGGCGCACGATGATGACCCAAAGTGAGATGTTGCAATTATAGCTACATTTCTCGAAATTAGTGCAATAATCAGCCTCTTATAAGTCTTAATCTAAAATTCGCAAAACATTGCATGTAATCATTAGCAATATTACTTCTATATACATTATTTATTTTGTTTCTTGCACGTCTTCTGCATGATTGTTTTTTATCTGCTTCCGCATAGGACTGGAAGGAGTCCCTACGTGCCATCACTCACAACAACAAAATCAACAATGTGTGCCCAAGAACGAGCCTTATGAAACAGTATGTAGAGCTTATATTTGTTTGTCGCTGTAGGTCTAGTTGTGACATTCTGTATTCCAAGATGTGTTGACATAAAATTGACATGAACGCTGATATATGTACGTATGTGCATTTATTTATTAGGTGTTTAATATATGTCTTGCTACAAGACTAGTTTAGCTCGCTCAAGTCAAGACAGTAAAACAACCAATAATTTTGTTTATTTATTTATTTTCTCCACATACCTAACGTAATTCTATTAACACTGATACCAAGCCATTCTTTGGTCAATTTGTTTGGGGAATATTATAGAATTAATCCTATTATTTTTGGTAATAGTGAGCAAACATTGAATCCAAATGTCCACCGAAATGTTTGTTTTCCTCAGATCAGTACCTTTTGTGGAATTAAAACGGTTCTTTCTAAAGGTTGTGCGATTTAGAAAATTGGAAAATTAAGACATGCATTAATTAATTTGGGGGAATTGTATTTCAATTAGGATATATCTCGGAAAACCTAACTTTAAGTTACCTATCTCATAGAAAAAAAACTATTATACATAAATAATTAAAGTCATTTTAAAATATTTTTTTCCCTTTAATTAGCTTTATATTCATCATGAAACATTATAGGTAATCTATACTATATTTGTTTCTTAAATAAATAATAGTAAAATCGTTTAATTCAATTCAATGTGGTATTGAAGAATGAAAAAGTTGTTGCGTATGTTCATCCCGTATACAAAAACGGACCCTACCATATTGGTTTCGGCCAGCTTGCCGTAAAACTTCATTATCGTCAGTATAATGATTCCCGCCAGCATCAGTATGACAGGCACGTCCGGCAGCAGCGACATCATGGTGTTCACAACCGTCACTATCGGCGCCAGGGTCTCGCTCGGCACCGCCATCGTCAGCATCTGCATCAGCCCCGTCAACAGCATCATCGCCAGCCACACCACCGCGAACCTCTTGAACACGTACACCATTAAGGGCATCAGCAAGCAGACCCCCGCCAGCGTCAGCGCCAGTAGCAGCGCCGCGGCCGCAGCTATGACCCGCATCACCGACGTCATCATAACGATCAGAATCATTATGATCGACTGGTGTCGTTCCGCTGTGAACAAAGGCCTCCTCTCAGATTGAGATCGCAGTCGTTGATCAGTGGCCGAGCGCTGATCTGTAGACGACAAATATTACGAAGGTCCAGCAACTATTATAAGATATAAAATTATTATGCTATTAAAAACTGAGGATAACGAAAAAGCGACCCACCTTCGACAGACGAGACGAACATTATAGAAGTTCCTACGTAAAGGACCTGCGCGCGCAGTTGGTCCCCGGGCAAAGCGAATTGCATCACAGCCTCCGCCGAAGCCAGTGGTTCTAAATCTTTCTCGCACCTTTACCCTCAATGTCATTTTATCTAATAGAAATCGAGATACCGCTCACTCTGTGTAATTTAAAAATTTTAAAAATTCTGTTATACAAGACTCATTGATTATTTAAACTTGTTGAGCACAAAATTCCATGCGACCAGTGTTTGTCTGAATCGATCATGTTATTATCCATTCTTTTTCTGTTCTCCTTGTTATCATAAGAACCATCCAGAATTTAATGAGCACATAGAAAGCTTCTTCAGGCTTCAATATACACAGCTTAAGTCCAATTTTCATTTTATCACTCGGGATATGTAAGTCAGGTTAAGAGCCAGTGTCCCAGACAGATGCGCGCGCAGCCTCGCCCAGCCGCAGCCCTTGCGAATCGATCCTCCGGCTAACTGCAGTCCGGCCCTCTCCGTCGCCCGAAACGGTCGTTCCGTCGCTCGAAATTTTCCTTTCTTGCTTTGAGCCATGTGTAAAAATCAGCTCCTCAACGCGAATCAGCTCTACGAGACAAGCCGCAGCGATAGCAAACTGTTCTACCCGCAAAGAGAAGAATCTTGGAAGAAAAAAGAGGAGTTCTCTACACCATTGGCGTTGTGCCCAGGTAATCGATAGGACTATGTCTGAGCCAACCTTTGGGCCAACATTGGAACATTGCCTGCGTCAATGCGGATATGGAGTGGATCCAGATGTCGTTCCAGAGAGTTCTCCTTATGTTATTATGTCAAATGTTTTGCTGAGTTGGAGCCAACAGTTTGCCGAATACCAATGATCCCTGCTTTTCTAAGGACATCCATCCAATTATAACAAACACCGAATCTCTGGATACTTTTCGAAAAGTGACATGTTTTTTAATTTGGTTGCACATTTCTTTGTTCACTTTGGAGGGGAACGTAGTGTTATCGGGTTCCGATTGACCTCTCTCATATATACCTACCACCTACATCTGACATACTCGTATGCATAGTACGATATTAGTGATAAAATTGGTCATCATAATGGTATGGTATGGTCATTTGGTATCATCGAGAATCACTAGCGCTAATCCCTTTCTGTTTTTCAATCTTTCCAGCTTTTGATAACTCATTCAGTTCGATTCGTATTCATGTGGAATTTATTTGCACCAACATTGGCCAAACTTCAGCGCCGGGGGATGCTGACGGGAGGTGCGGCGGGGGCTGTAGGCGGGGGCGGTACCGCAATGCAGTTTCGCGTCGACGCAGTAGCTCGTTCGTATATGTCAATCTATACGACGAACAGTTTTAGTTGCGCATATCCTTCAATCGAATGGACCATTTGAAATATAACGATACTGGAGACTAAATGTTGTTCAAGTCACGATCAAGATAACCAGCCCAGCCTTGTGATAACGCGGTGATTCTTAAGGATACAGATCAAAATATATGAAACGGTCGTCTCTATTGGAAGTCTGACTTTGTGTTTTTTACGTTTTGAGTTGTATGTTTGCGAAATGTTGTTGTCTGCTGTTGGCTGTACTGGCTTTGGCTCCGTCGAGCGAAGGCGGCGAGGTTTGTTTCGGACTATCGTGCGCGATCTGATCGGTACCGAGCAGCGGACGGGCTTATTCTAATGGCGGTTATTGATTTGCGAGCGAGGTGCTAATTTAGAATCGCTGATGCGCAATAAATGTAGACGTGTGAATATTTTAATCTTCGGATATAAGGAAGTTTAAAAAAGCATCTTATTTCAGCACAAACGTATTCCACATAGAACCTAATTCGTTATTGCTACTAATCGCACAATATGTTAACAGTTTATTTAACGTTAACAATTGTTTTATCGACCCTGTCTTTGTCACACGTGCCACATATTTTCAACAAAACTCAGAGTTGAAGGGTCGGCTATTGCGCATCTAATCCGTTCTTTGTTATCTGGCTTTAGATAAAACAATCAGGAATAATAAATAAATATCTGGATTAACGGAGGTCTTCCACATTCCTTTCTGCAGAAATTTGGATTGCGTTGTTTTCTGAGGAATTCCCGAAGCGCAAGAAACGGTGTTCTCCTTTAAAGCCGGCAGGCACCTCATTGACGACTCCTCGGGTGTTGCAAACGTCCATGCACATAATCCCGCTGTTATTTTAAATAGTGCTCCCTATACCATCTAACTTGTGCAATTCAATATTGGACTTTCCTTTCAATATTAGATCTGCAATAGGTACTTATTGATATAATGCTTTGGAGTGTTAACTAATTTACTAACAAATTCTTTGGCACACAATACAAGATCTATTTTATTCAGCTTCACGCTAAAAGCTTTAAATGTTTATAATTCTATTTCCACTTTCCTCTGACACACATAGATTGGTACATTCATATAACTTGTTCCCAGTTGGATGCGCCTCAGTTTCCTCACGGATCCAAAGGGCAAGGTTCCGGTTAAGGTGGTCGCGAGAACGTTCGCTTCGGGTAAGACGGAGAAGCTGGTCTACCAATGCCTGTCCGATCTGGGTCTGCCGTCGGGCAAGAACGATGGGATGGAGCGGGAGGCGTTCACCTTCGACAAATTCTACGCGTTGTACCACAAAATCTGCCCGAGGAACGACATTGAGGAGTTATTCCAAACCATGTAAGGCTTTTGATGGGACGCTCAGAAGATTTCTTTTCTTTGGGACGATTTCAACACATGAGTATCTGATCTCAAGATCAGATCCAATAAGTCGGTCTTTTGGTGACCAGAAAACCTTTCGGATTAGAATCGAGCTCACCTCAACAACCTCTGGCTTATCAGGAACCTTAACACCTTAACCAACGGCCTATCACAAGATAAGTCTCTGAGGATTAAACATACACCTTACTATATCATTACTTTTATTATTTCCAGCACCCAAGGCAAATCGGACCGCATCAACATGGAACAATTCGTGAACTTCTTGAACGAGAAGCAGCGGGACCCTCGCCTCAACGAGATCCTGTACCCGCTGTACGATGACAAGAGGGCCCTGGAGATCATCACGACCTATGAACAGAACGAGGAAGCCAAGAATGCCAGTAAGTACTTTTAGAAGTACCAGCCTTAGAATTTTTGTTTCACTGTCAAGAGTGAAACAATTATACCACGGTTAAACATGATAGGCCATTGTTTTATTTTATTACATGATTATTACATGGACATATTGAAATTTCCAGGATGCCTTACGAAAGACGGACTCATCCGTTACCTCATGTCCGACGAGAATGCGCCGGTGTTCCTGGACCGGCTGGACTTCTATATGGACATGGACCAACCCCTCTCTCACTACTACATCAACTCGTCCCACAACACGTACCTGTCAGGGCGACAGTTCGGGGGCAAGAGCTCAGTGGAGATGTACCGCCAGGTCCTGCTGGCTGGGTGCAGGTTGGTTCCTCTTATATTCTACTCAATTTAGTTCCACGGTATTGGAATTAAGTATTCCAGTAAAGGCATTTTCGCTTTCTATCAAGCGAGATCAACAAGAACAAAATACATGAGCTAGCATTATATACTTAATATATATGTATAATAATCATTGTTTGATTTTATACAAAATATTTCAATAATGTGTATGTCGTGTCATTATTAAAGTACAGTAACATCGCTCGTCACGAAGACATCGGCGTCAAGAATAGTACACAATGCGGCTCGTAGAGTACACAAATGTATATTAGTGCGACACATTGATATACCTTTGTGAATCTTTAAGGGTACGCACGTCGACGGGTCGGCGGCACATCAAGACCAAGAAACTGAAGAGCAGGATTTTTTTTGTGTACCCATTAATGTAACTATACATTTTTTTTAAATGTTCAATGAAGAAGGCTTTTGAATATAATCGTGTCATGTTCTAATTGTATGTTGTCGCACTCATAATTAGATAGCTGCTCGCCCATCGGCTATCATCGTCCCCGAAAAGCCAGTTCACCGAAGTATCTTGCGGCTCGTGGAGTACACAAATGTATATTAGTGCGACACATTGATATACCTTTGTGAATCTCCAAGGGTTCGCGCATCGACGTGTCATCGCAATTCAGAAGAGCTCGATAAAGAAGATTACGCTCACAATGTTTTCTGTATTGTAATTTTATTTATATTAAATGTTAAATTAATATGTCGTTATGTCTGATTGTTAAAAGCATCTATTTCATATATATCATCATGTTTACCTTGTAATGTATCTTGTAAATAAATGTAATATGCTCGTCACTTCAAGTATCGATGTCGCTGTGAACCAGTTCACCGAAGTATCTTGCGGCTCGTGGAGTACACAAATGTATATTCGTGCGACACATTGATATACCTTTGTGAATCTCCAAGGGTTCGCGCATCGACGTGTCTCCGTCACAAGTTAAAGTGGAAGAAGAACGCGCTACAGTTTTGTTCACCACAACATCTGAAACCAAGTTCACTATGTCATCTATGTAATATTAGCTGTTCCTCGTTTTGATAAACATATCTTGCATGAGTCAAGCTTATAGACAGCCTGTATGTGATATTACAAATGAATCCGTCCAATCGTTTTTAACCACTCTAGCTAAGAAATTTGGATACTAAGTAGATTTGCATTTTGCGTCATTTCTAAGGAAGTTTTCGAATATCACACCGGTACTCTAAAGTCTTCTCAAATTAAATGAGCAAATATGTAGCCCTAGAAACTCCCCTATATTCCACTGAAACCCCCATTAGAATCGGTTAAGTCGCTCGAAAGATTACCCCGGACAATTAGAAAAATAGACAGACAGACGAAAACAAACTCGTTTATATCTTGCAGTCATGTAAATAAGCACTTCGGATAACAATTCAATTTTATTTATTATATAATCTAGCCGTATGTCTCATGTCACCACAACATCTGATGTCATCACTATTTCCGTCATGTACATGTATCTATGTCACATCGCCAGTGACCCAATGACATCGTCGGACACGAAGACATCGGGAAGCATTTTGCGAATCTTAGAGTACACAACTGTATATTAGTGTGACACATTGATACACATTTGTGAATCCTTAAGATGTCGCACGGCGACGGGACGACGCTACCAACATCCAAATATTGAAGATTGTTTGTTTTTTAAATTGTAATTGTTTCAAATGTATTTTACTCGTGTTTGATTGTTAGTTTTACTCTGTAATAGTAATTGTAAATCTCACCGTTACATCACATCAATATGTTTATGTCTCATCCGGTTTTTATTTTATTCATGTATCAAATTTTTATTTATTTTTATCGTTTCCTGCTTTTTAACTAATTTAATAGTACAATTAACGTTTTAATCCTAATTTTAATTGACTTTTTTATCAGTTCATCTACATCATTAATTATTTTCATCATCATTCCTAACTGAATTGAATGAACTCAACATGATTAATGCTCTTCATTTAATCTCAATAAATAATTCTGGTTTTGTCACGAGCAACACTCATTTTATTTTATTCATCACTTCCACTTCAATATCCTCCTTGATTATGATCCCTCGTCCGCCTTATGAATAAATACATTGGCAATAGCCAATATTATTAAATCACTATTACGAGCATATGTACATTAAAATTCGTTAATACTAATTTCTGTACTGAATTTATTTTGTAACGTTAATGTAACCTTAATTTACCTTATTATTTCGAAATGCTTTCGTTGTGACTAAATGTTTGTACCTACTTGTCTGTATGTGTTAACCGTTAAGGTGTTTTCACAATGTCTGTATCTCATTTTTAGAATGTAAGAAATATCATATTTTATTGTATGTGTACGTTTCAGTTAATATTGGTTGTCGAAACGTTCTTCATTTTGGTTTTCATAATTCGGTAAATTCGATCAAGGTATTCCGATCATCGTTTATGATTTCTATACTTATGTACTTCTCTTTTTGACAATAAATATTATTGTCCTTATTATAAATTCCAGATGCGTGGAGCTGGACTGTTGGGACGGGAAAGGCGAAGACGAGGAGCCGATCATAACGCACGGGATGGCGATGTGCACGGACATATTATTCAAGGACGTCATCTACGCGTTGCGGGACACCGCCTTCGTGACCTCCGACTACCCGGTCATCCTGTCCTTCGAGAACCACTGCTGCAAGGCGCAGCAGTACAAGCTGGCCAAGTACTGCGACGAGATCCTCGGGGATCTGTTGCTGAAGGAGCCCCTACCGGAGCACCCCGTAAGTTGTGAGGAGACACTATTGCCACCGTGAGCACAGCCGGGCGTCCTCTTAGGGAATATGGGTAACATTCACATTCTAGTAGCGGGTGTTTGGATCTGGTGCATGCAAAAACCTTTCTCGATAGAGAGGGATGATTTGATTTCTTTTCTTATATGATGAGGGCATAAATTTAGGAAAAGAATTTAGGTCAATCTATATAGCTGACCGAGTGTAACTATGCAGCCTTTACACCGCTTAGTCAAAATGCAGGAAAGCAAGGTACTCTTTACGGAGGCTCAGACTCTTCGCATATTTTTCCGCTATAGTGGAGTTACATTGAATCTCATAAATGTAAGACCAGGATTTCGAGGCCAGACTTCCTGAATGCGAGGCTGAAATCCAAATCAGTAGGATATGACTGGTCCACAAATAATATTTGTCACACAAATCTATCATCAAACATCTAATACGTAATGTACGTTACATAGAAATTGTCGGGAAATGCTTTATTAACGCACTGCACCAAGCTTGAAGCCGACCTACTAACGATAGCGTCCTAAATCCGATCGCTGAAATAGCTGAAGACAACGTATCTCCGACCCGTTCCCCAAGCAGGGCTATACCCCAAACAGAAAACTACGTTTCAGCTGGAGCCAGGCGTGCCGCTGCCGCCGCCGTGCGCCCTCAAGCGCAAGATCATGATCAAGAACAAGCGGCTGAAGCAGGAGGTGGAGAAGCAGGAGCTGGAACTGTTCCGTCAAGGGCAGTTCGTTATCGAGGACGAGATCAAGGAGGACGCGTCCGCCGTCAAGCAGCCCGCGCCCGAAGTGAAGGTAGCCGCTCGTGTCTTTAGCATTGCACGGTAATAAGATTACATAAAAGAAATGCGCCGTACGTACTGATTCCATATTCCCAAAGCCTTAACTACTGAACTTATAAATATTAAGGTAATTTTACATCCAGACAACGAAATATTTATGGTGATCGCGCGAATATTTGTCTTGGGTTAAATCAACCGGTTGAACCATCGGTATAGTTAGTAACCAGACTTGGCTATGTATGTGCGGGTGTGAGGGTATGCGCGTGCGCAGCCCGAGGAGCTGCCGCCGGAGGCTGCGGCGGGCGCGGCGGAGGACGGCGCGCCGGCCCCCGTGCAGTACACGGGCTCCACCACCAACGTGCACCCCTGGCTGTCCTCCATGGTCAACTACGCGCAGCCGATCAAGTTCGTCAGCTT
>DWUN01004048.1:0-11232 GCA_018249975.1 Passova gellias
GATAAGCATAATCCAAAAGAGCACACAGACTATACCAATTGCAATATCAAATTGCCTTAACGTTCTTCTAATTTCAAGCGCAATTTAGTTCGTTCAATCCAGAGACGTGTTTCAATTTTGGGAATTACCTTTATTCTTGATACCAGCGTGGTCTCGCACGACAATTTCCTGGCCGTCTTCCCGTTTCCACATCACGCGCGGGGGAGGGATGCCCCTTGACTTGCACGAAACCCTCGCAGTCCCACCTTCCGGGACCATTGTATCTCCCGACGTCTCTTCTGGCACAAAATCTGGAGGAATCACAACTGCTAGGAAACCCATCTGGAAAGTAAGATGGGCTTAAGAAATCGGCTTCAAGCTGGGGTCGAGTTTTCTTTGGCTGATGTATTTCTTTATACGTGAATTATGAAAGTAGGAAATAAATACTCGTAATGTCTGAAATAGATGTGAGGCGGACCAAGTCGGCTGTCTCGGTAATATTACCGAATTACGGTTACGTAACTGCATGGTTCAGGTAACTAATGATAAAACTACATTTAACTACTGAAGTCCTCCCTCCTTCAATAGACCTGTTATAGGTAGATACTTAAGCAGTAGATATTATTAAAGAGTAGTTAAAGGTTATGACTGTTGGAATGCGTTGTATCAGTTTCCAGTATGGTACTCTAGTGTGATTGGTTTGATTACTATTGTTTTATTATTCATTTTCATTTCATACAAAGATAAATATGAATACATTTAATTTTCGTAAAACCTGCGAGCTAATTGTTTGTAAAGCGTTTCTGCCTTAATAATCGCATTTAAAAATAATTGCAGCCTTTTCAGTTTAACGTACGTTGTGTTGAAGCGAGCGACGAATGCTAAATAGACCGAAAGGTAATTTGCTTTACAGCGCCCGTGAAAGACAACCTTGTTATTGGTTTATTGATGTCAACGTGCGCCTTTATATTTTTGAGCTTCAATTTCTGACGCCTGGTTAATACAAATTATTTTAAAGGTTTAATTTAACAGTCCAAGTACTGAGAAATTATTAAATGGTTATTTGTTATTTTATTTATCTAGCCGCGTATAACATTTACTTCTAATACACGTATGAACTATCATCCACACCATTCAAGCCGAAACACAAATTGTTTTAATAACAACTGCTTTAACTCTGAAGTAGCGGTGGAAGTGCCGCAAGCGAACCGTATACATGTTCTACCTCCTATCAAATATGTTTTATAAGATAATTTATACAAAATTTAATATTATATAACAACGTGCTGTAATGTCAGGGTACCTATTGATTAAATTAATTTAATTGAACATAAAAAAAATTTTTCGTGCCACATTTACTCACTGTCCAGAGTTGAGTGGCAAAAGAGACCAGCTATTAGGCGATCAATTAATCCTTTATTATATCTGTTGTGTTATACGCAATACGTATATAGGTAATACAGTCCAAAACAAATACTCGTATTAAACCCAGATATGACTGTATTTTACTCTTTGACATTATCTCGTAAATAAGCTCGTTTTGGATCTAGCAACTTTTCTAGTTAAAATATTTGTTTAAATTACTAGATAATAGCATTTAGTGTGATATATCGCTGGACCAAATATTCGAAATACGATACGTATTTAAATAATTATTCTATATTAAAATAGATGTATATTAAGAAACTCTGTATTTAAATATTACGATTTTGAAAAAACATGCTATCAATGTTTATATAACCGAAAAACGATAGAACGGTAACTATGCAGAATATCGAAAGAGTAAATTTTCTATGCGATATATTGTTATGGCAAAAATAATAAATCACACAGTATGGTCTATTCTTTATTGAAAGTATTATTCAGATAGTTAGAGAGCATTCGAGTTTTGTAACGACCATTTATCGTCCCCCGAATAAAAATCCCCTTTTGCGATATTTTGGAAAAGTTCCATATTACTTCTCGGTCTATGACAATTTTTATTCCAGTTGAATATATACCGACATTATTATAATACAGCGCTGCTGCTTCAGTTTTCATATATGATTATCTTGGCCTATGATTTTACAATACCGCCTATCATATCGCGTTCCAATTTTTTGTTGTAAGCAAGATGTTAACGTAACGTGATAAAAAATCTAATGAGATTTGTACTTACCTTTAATCATTTTATTTTCATAATTAAATTTTAAAAATTCCAATACAGTAAATGTGAAAAAGTAAAGTTTACTTTTACTAAGTTTCTTTTAATGTTCCCATAATTATGGAAGCCTTAAACAAACATCGCCACGAGACAAAATTATATACGACTTTGTTATTATTGCTTGCTATTACTTTTCCATGGTCCATTTAACTAACCTTTACGTTGAGAAACATTGGTTTAAACTTTTATATTACTTTTCTTATTGTAACGAGAATATTGTGCGGAATCACAATGCACTTTTTTGTTTCTTAGTTTTTTGAGTCAAGGTTATTTTTATTGTTCTTACACTGATACGGTACATTTAAAAAGCACAAGAAACAAGTTAATATTTATTTAAAAACGCGAGGTTTAAACAGTAGTTTGTAGAACATTAGCTTTACTATTACATTAGTTCTTGTATTACAATTTTAAAATACTCCCATCAAATACCTATAAGATGTCGGTTTTGATTACTTAACAAAGTTACATTGTGAGTTTTAGATTTCAATATAATTATTATAATTTATCAGTCGATAGTGGTTAAGAAGTAGATTCCTAGTTCTAAGATTCACGGCTAGAACTACGATGTGACTTCTATTTATATTAAATTTCTCATTTTGGAATCTAGTTATGATTTTCATACAGATTGTACCGCGAAATCATAGCAAACTTAGGATCCAATAATGAAATTCCGTTCATCCATACTTATAATTACGGATTCCAAGTCTAATTATTGGATATCGATTAAATATCGAATTCCGTAAATACTATATGTATGTATATAAAGCGTAAAGCTTGTAGATGCCGCTTCCTCATCCTTATTGATGAAAAAAGGAGAACACGAAAACGCATAACACCGCTAATTAAGATCAAACATACACAAGCTGTCCGAAACATCAGAAGTTGTAATTATCTAATGATTGATGGAGCTTAATATCCGAAAGCTAATAAGCCACTACTTCATAAGATCAGTGTTGGCTTCCCTACTCGTGTTGTTGTTGTATATTATTCGTGTAAGTAAGTAACAACGCCTCGTTTTATCTTGCAAAGCTATACTGTCTGTGAGCGGAGTTAGCAGTTTTGGTAGCGATTTAAGCGATGTGGCGTGTTCATCTTTACTTTAGTCTAACGATCCCAGACTATAGCGCGACCTACGTCGTTCTGGTCCAGAGGCTCCGCTACATTAGAACAGTTACGTCTTTTGGTATATTATGTCCATAATTGATTTTACATTTAACATAAAGCGTAGATCGATTATGAAATACGTATAATATAAAGTAGAGTGTCCAAAATGCTCATGATGCCCATATAAAGCGGAAAATGTCCTGTAGAACTAGTTCAAAAAAATTCAAATTATTTAACAAACTTGGTATTCTATTGTTGTACAGATTGTTCTATTTTATGACATTGTTTGTTACTCAACTGACGATCCAGTTAAAAATTCCGATGGAAATGCCTGGATCCTAGTTGATCTCGCTTTGTTTTAGCATTCAACGAAAATTCTTTATAGTCGTCATCAACAACCATTTTACTATTCCACTGTTGGATAAGTTTCGTCCTAGAATCCTTCTCACATTAAGGCCAAATACGAATGTTACCATGTTGGCTAAGTCCATTTTAGTAGACGTAATACGCTTAAGAGAATATTTAGCCGAACTTAAAGACGTTTTGTTCCTCACAATGCTTTCCTTCACCTTCATCACCAAATATTGCTATATGATCATCTAAATAGACCTAATTATAAATGGTGCTTTTCAGGATTGTAACCCTTAGGAATTTGAGAAATTACTTCTAAATACAATAAATTCTTATACTATGGAAATTCATAATCGAATTTACGATTTCATTATGCAGTAATGGCATATTATTCCTAATTTATTGTTAGCAAAATTGTAAAAGTACAATGCTTCTTTATCTGTTTGTGCCTAGGAAATATTTAATAAACACGGTGAAAATACAATTTGGATGGCCTTTGTTCTTTAAGCGCTTTGTCCCGTTGCGATCTTCTAGTTATACGTCACTTCACTCACTGGAGAAGAGTCGGCGATATTTTCGGCATGCTGCGTGCATAGCATTTTTTGTTTCAACAGTTTTTATTGTACTGATGTCGCTCTTTTGTATTTTTAATATAATTGAGGAAGGAAATAACTGGATGGAAAATTGGTGTCTCTTCAACTGTTATTACTTTTTAAACTCTTTATCCAGCTGCGAAAATCTTTTGCTAAATGATTCTCGATGCCCTTTACATAATCTCGAATGTACAACTACCCGGTAAATACGTATGAATGAGCTAAGGAAAAACGCAGTAAAATCTTGAGACGTCGATCGACTATATGATGAAGCGTAATTATCGCCACAGTTATAAATCCTAATTATTACATCATCGTTTATAACTATGACAATTAAATGTTATATTAATATCATTAATCAAGAAAGCTGCTTTATCCATTTAAATATAATTTACACTGACAGCTCTGAGAATATTTAGAAGTCAAAAAAAAATTTTGCGTTTGTTCTCCTTAAAACAGTGGTCTAGAATTTATATAGTATTAACAGCAGCTTACAAATACTGAATAGAATACTCTACAAGACGCTAATCCCTTCGCTCGCTTTGCACCTCGGCTGTTCCTTTTCACTTTGATGCGCTTGGACAGCGGCTGGTTCCGATTGCTGTGTTTATCGCTACAACCTACCTTCTAGCAGTTTTAGTTGTTACTCTTATACATTTTTGTAATTAAGTTCAGAATAGTTGTTATAAGCAACGCCAGTATAACATAATTATCTATTTCTTAAATTAAACTAGCATTAACAGATAATATTTTTTGTACTGTTACGACAATTTCAATTTTTTGTTTTTACCAAAGCGACTGGCAAAAACAAAAAAAGCCTATCTGATTTCTTTTCCAAATCATCTTATTAATCTTATTTGTTAGGCCGCTCTGAGCCCTGAGGTGTTTTGAGATCGCAAACGATCAGAAAATTGAATAATATTAGAAACAGATAAGTGTTAGGTGGAAGACCGCTAGTAACAAAATATCACAAGCATTTTTGTGCTTCGCAGAGCACTTTGTACTTTCGGTACTTTCATTAGTTAACTATTTTGAAACCTTATCTACTGCATCTGTATCACCGTCTTTTATTGGATCAATATAGAACTCCAGACATTCCCCAGTTGAGAGGGTATGGGACGTTAATTAGTCGCAGTCTCCGCCAATCACCATTTTGGTAATGTGGCTAAATATAAGGCTGCAGCCGATGTGTTGCTTATTTTAGGATCCCAAAAATAATGAGATCTATCTAAATGTAAATGAAAATATTTAAGCACGTTTACCTGACTTTTCATCGGATCTGTGTTAATCTGACACATATACTGTCCGCGGTCCTCTTCTTGCACGTTCTTGATATGCAGGTACCAGGTGGAGTGATCGCTGTGCGACACGGACACCCTGTGGTTGTGCGTGATCACATGCTCGTGTATCGCCTGTATCGCCTTCGTATCCGCTTTAACCCAGCCCACCTGTCATATTCGAACAAAGAGACCGTCAGCATTGTGATATGAATAATGTCCGCGTTCAGCACGAACGGTATACTTGATGTATAGGTATGAAAGTAATTGTAGCTTGAACAAGATTTTGTGGGGTATGGCTTAACAATTTACTGGGATAATATGGTGTCTGCATGGAAACATCATGCCGATATAAAATTTTTAATCTGTTGATTGTTTTAAAAGAAAAAATCACATGCTTTTTAAAAACAACGATAAGTAATTAGGCTGTAATTGTACGCCGTATTTAACTGATCTTTGCTAAGATAAGTGATAATAAATGTTCTGTGACTGAGTATATGCCGAAACGTCATTATTGTTAAAAATGGCGTTCACCCAACATTGTTTGATATAAATAGGCCAATTCACAGGTGGATTTCGAAAGACCTAAATATTTTCATACAATAAGCAAAATTACAAATGTTGCTAATAAATTGACAAATAGTGCTAGTTGCCGAATTCATTGAAAACGTATAGGTAATTAACCGTATTCATATTGATATGAAGTACGGAAAGAGAATTCAATTCAGCAAAGCGTATCCGTGTAGAGGCTTATAATTAATTTCGTTGTAGTTGTGGCTCAATTAATTTTCGATATGCTTTAAAATTAATACGCATTCGCTGGTGTAAATATTATTATGTTTGTTTTGTTTTAATGAATTTTATCGATGATCATTATTATAGGTACTAATAAAGCTTTACCGGTATTTGCGTTGGTGACATTTATCCAGGATATAAAGGTGCAAAATAAACATGTCAAAAAATTAATAACAAACATTGTATCGTTTCTTTTACAATGTTTGATAATAAACATTTTGAAGGTACGAAAATATAATTATTGAAGTATCATCTTTTAAATCACATCATATAAGTTACATTATTTTATTATATTGGCGTTTTTGCTATGACAGTCTACCTATCTAGACTGTCATATCTCAACGAAATAGGTCGGATCGGTCGGATACTGGTTGACGGAGGAGTCAAGAGTCTCCGAAACCGGCGTGTATGCATAAAGAGAGTGAAGAATGTAGACGAAGCGCATCAGGTGTGCAAGAACAGAGATATTTGGCACTCGGTGCTTTCTGTCTACCCCGTTAGGGACCTAGCGTGAATACATGTTGTTGGTATTTTTGCTAATCACACTTCCGGATTAAAATGATATTCATAATCTGTTCTTGAATATTTAAATACAAGTTTCAAACGTAAGTACAATCGATAGTTCAGAAGATCTCAAGAGCCTTATTCGAGTAGCTACAAATAAATCTATTTATTATTTATGAAATTACGTTTTCAATGTTCGACACAAAAGTATATTTTACGGCGAGTTTTGTGGCCTTCATTATCTATGTAATTACGCATGTATACTCACGCGGTAATTGCCGAGGTTGGTGACGATACACTTGAACGTGGCTTCCCTTCCTATGGCGATGGTCAGGTTTGTGATGGGTTCACCAAATTCTGGTACTTCCACGCCCCCTATTGACAATTTAACATGTATCATTAAACACAGTGTTGGTTTTAGTGGAAACATAAGTAGTAAGAGCATAAATCAACAGTATTTGGCATGTAGTTATTATGTAGGCTTCTGATAACTGCTATCCCTATAATAATATCTGCTACATAAGGGTAACAAACGGAATTTTGTGTATTATATTACAGTACTATTTAAATACAAATAAAATTATTACCCTGACGTTTATGATGGCCCATTAATGAGCTAATATCCCTTCATTTTATTGACATAGAAGGTTTTAAAGTTATTAACGAAATATAATATTTCATGGCATGGCATACAATATTATTTCTTCTTAAACCTTCATCGGTCATTCTTTACATAATAACATACAATTCAAACTTCTACGCATAACTAGAACAAGTTTCTTTTACATACGTTGTTAGTTTGTCCTCATTTAATGTTGAAAATGCAAATATGTGACGACTTTATGTTACGGACAAAGTTTTACGGAGCAAAAAGGGAACACGAAAAATAGTCTTTTGTTGGACATTCCATGAAATCCTTTATGCAGCTCGAAATTAAGCACCATGTGTTAGAACTTAGTAGCTGCATTTGTTCTGCTATTGGAGGAATTGTCAGTGAATATGAAAGTCATCTATATAAGTAAAATTTCATATTAAATATAAGCTGTCTATCGTAGGGTCGCTCGTAGGGTAAAATATCGTAATTTATATACCTATATTCTGAAGTATTCAAAGTCTATCAACCCTCACTTGGCCAGCGTGGTTGACTATAGCCTTATAACCTTTTCAGTACGAGAGAATACATGTGTCGAACTTTAGAACAATAAAAAGAGGTGAAAAAAAATATGATAACCACTATATTAACTTTGGCCTTAATGTAAGGACGTAAAAAAATACTAAAACAAAAAAAGCATTACAAGAATAAACAGTGAACATTAATTCGTAAAACCTATCAAAAACAATGATAATCAAAGTTGTTCGAACACAATAAATCAGGACGTAACATGCGACTTGAATAAAGGGCTATAGTGCTATTAATTATTGAGGAGCGTGAATGCCATTCCCCTTCTAAACAAGCGTGGCAACCACATAAAACAGAACGTTATTAACACACCCCCGTGTATGCGGTTTGAATTAGTTGCCGAAACAATTGTTGGTATTGTGTGCCGTTGTACTGATGAGAAGTAATTCGCGATGTTAGTTTGTGGGTCGGATGCCTTAGCTTATCAGGAATGTTACCGCAAACTTGCTGCTGGCTCTTCGCTGTAGACGCTCGCGATACTGTCAGTTACAGTTGCACTTCAGAGCGGAGTGCTTGCAACAAAGCGTCAACTATCCACTTTGAGTTGAGCGTCCCGGCTCTAACTTCAAGAACGGAACGACATAAATAACTTCAGTTGTGATAACGCGATAAACAGTAGTCGGCGCAATCGTCAATATTATCCAACTGACTTTAAATTATTTAATTATGATACGCTATTACTTATTTATGATACAAAGGGATCATAAATATCAGCTGTTGGTCTAGTATACTAATAAGCATCTAACTATGCCCTTTTTCTATACAATAAATATCTGTAATTTTTGTAATAAAAAATATGAAGTAGAAGACAACTAAAGGACCGCTGTTTTTAATTTTCATAGAGCTTCAATCAACGAGAAATTATATTTTTTGGAATTCATTAACGTCCTATTAAAAAGAGATAATAACTTTTGGCGAGAATTTCTACTAAACTTTGCAAAACGATGAAACCACGTGAAGTCATTTTAACTACATTAACATTATTTAGCTTTATGAGCAAAATGAGCCTTCTAAGAATGCTTCCGAGGAATTTTGTAGGCTTTAAATAAGTAACGTGTACTTTTTTCTATTGATATGTAAGAATAATAATACGATTTTCTATATCAAACGTCAAAATAACGTAATCGACGTCGACGATAATTGTTCGAAATAGGTCGTAGTAATAACAGTATTGCTAAATGTAATTTCAAATCAGGATAATCGGCTGATTCTAAGCAGCTTTCAAATCAGAAACATATAATATGACTGGCCCGTTGGTATAGGTACTAGTAAGTGACTGACTGCTGGGCCAGATGGGTTCGATACCCACCGAATCGACATGTTGGGGGGAAGGGGGGGGGGGATCGATTCCATCCATAAAATGAATAGTGTTATATCTATAAATACATACTTATAAAGTAACTTAATGTCACACCCAGAGATGGAATAGTCACTCATACTAATCACATGGCCACAGATTAGTAAACCTTATTCAATTTTGCATGTAAATTTAATATTGAAATAGAATTTACGTAATAAGGTTAGCGCCCGTTACTATTAAAGAGATAGTATGGAAAGTAGGTATGGTAGGCACTTGAACTTTGTAAGCGTAGTAAGAAATTAATCGTCCTGGCAGCTTCCCAGATGAGAACCACGCCGAACCCACTGCCAATCGAGATAGGCACGCAACTGAAAGTTAAAACCCCAAGTTGTTTAACCCTTTTTTTAGAATGTGTATTTACTGTTTCAAATTTCATTATTATCTACCCTTCAACTGAACCTAATAAGGTTCAGTAAGTGGATAGGATCATGAATTTATTTAATAAAATTGACTCATGATTCAAAGCAGACATCCATTGTTACATTTATACTGCATCTTTATTTTGTAATTACTGATTATATCCATAATATACCTTGTTACAATTAAATACCGCAATATCTTAATATACAACGAAATGTGACCAACGAAGCATTAAACTGAACTAACTCACATAGATTATTGATATATACATATATGTACATGTACATATTGTTTGTTTAGCGAAATTTCGTCATTAAATGTTTGGGTTTGCACCCATGTTGAAATTCCAAACCAATAAACCTCTAACCTGATTTTACGTTATTAACATGCATTCTGTACATGAAAAAGAAGTGAATATAAAACTAAAGTTGAATCACTCATACCGTAATCTACGCACACTAGTTCTAACAGTGCTACGTAACATCGTCGAATAGTTTCGTCAAAAGCAATAAAACGGCCATCTTGAAAGTTTAGATACCACAATATCTACCGTACAAGCCGAGACGTGCGGTAGTAAAATGCTTGTAAAATAGCTTGCTTTTCTTAAGTGAGTAATCTCTTAAATAAGATATTTTTTTAAGTAGTTTTAAATAGTGATTTTTGTAGGTACGCCAAAAATATAAAGTAAGGTCATTGATTTGCCCTTATAGTGCAATAACAATTAGGTATTTATTATACTCTTACTTTTATGTAATTAAAATTGAAATATTATAAATGAAATATACATTTTAATTGACTAATATATCTGTAATATATGTATATAAGACAGTAAGCTTTATTCGGGTCTACAGTGACAAATTATAAATAAAAGTTATTTTAATTATTCATATAACATTAGTAAACTTAATTACAAGGACATTGCTTACGTGAATTAATCGTTAACGATTTAATATCTATATGTCCTAATTACATCATTTAGTAAGTTACTCAAATAACACTAGTTAATAATTTAAAACTCCTTACTTGGCACGCTGTCTGCTGAATACAAGTGCAAGCGATCTAAAGGTACAGCTGAGTGCATTAACTTTTCGTTGAGTGATCGTTAATGCTTAGCTGCAAATCAGTAAGCTTTCTGGTTTGTTATCTCTAAAAAAACTAGTTTGAAATTGTTTTAAAAGGCCTGATTTTTCATGGTAATACAGCAAAATGAAGGCTTTACTCCTAGTAGCGGAAGAAAACAGCAGATGGATCTTAATGACCAAAAAGCGAATGTTCAATTCGAATCTCTGAAATATACGTATTTCTTTCAACATAATGTTTTCAAACGCACTCGACGAAGGCAGTAAAACCGCCATTTTGCAACAGCGTACAAGATACTGTCACAGGCTGGGACGCAGTAAAAATGTTAACAAAATGTCTTTCTTACTCTTGCTCAGCGTAACGGTTGACATTGTTTTTTATATTACAGGTTTATGTATTTCTTTGTTTAACGTTATTTTATAATTTGTGACACTGTGTTTTTCTCC
>DWUN01004049.1:0-11231 GCA_018249975.1 Passova gellias
ACAAAAAAGTTTCATCAAAATCCGTCCAGTAGTTTTTGCGCGAAAGCCGGACAACAGACAGACAAAAATTTCAAAATGATTTTTTTTTGGCTTGTGTTACTTGTATGAAGACACCTAGGGGTATTTTTTTTTTAATTTTTATTCATTGTACAGAATTGAAATGTTCTACAATTTTATTATATGTACTCGTATTATTAAAAACGTTGCGCTACACGTCTAAGAGAGGCTTACAACCGTAAACAATTCATCTCAAATGAACAAGAAATATTAAATTTCGAAACTTGTCAAGCGCTTGCATTAAAATTGTGATTGTATCATACGAACGGTACATTAAATCGTTCGGCATAAATATTTAAAGTGCCCCGAGACATCAAGAGGTTTGCCACGTTTCGCTACAAATCAAAGAAGTCGAAGTTTACCTTGGACTGGAGCCAGGATCGTAATGGTCTGATACTTCCTCCTTCACTGACGCGTCACATCGAGGGCGTGGAAGCGAAGCGATATTTCGGTACAATCGTTCACTGCTCGATCATTAGCTACATTTGACAATGAATGAAAAGATCATTAACGGTCGGCAAGTTAATAGTGTTGTGCGGATGATTCCAGGTTTGATTCCCCGCGGTGAATATGATTAATTTCCAGAGTAATCAGTAATGTTGATTGGATACTTAACAAAAACCTAAATAATTTAAAGAGATTATTTATGTAAGTTAGCGCGAATGACGGTCGTAATGGGTACGTATAATAAAGTTCAATACTACGTGTCAAGATACGAACAAAGTAATTCATGAATTAGGGACGTTAGGGATGAGTTTAAAATTATGATTATTAATAGTTTTTGTACCTCGTTTATCGCTGCTCGCTTGTGCTTAGATTAGTGGTTTTAACAAAGGGTTGTCTAACATTCTGAATAATTGAATGCAGATACGAATATGTTTCACGATTATCTGCATAACTTGTCTTGTAATATGTAATATATTAACAAACGCTATGATAAATCAAATTGCTGTTATTGTTTACTTGGCGGCAATTACATAGCCTTAATGCGACATGGTAAAGTTACATAGGACATACCTGTACTCTAAGGAATCTATTTCGTTTCCATAAATGCCCTTAAATTATTATGTACTCGTATCTTTAATATTAATAAAAATAATAACATTTATGGAAAACTCATAAACGTCCTGTGTTATGGTAATCAAACAAATGTTAAAATACACATGTATATTATTTATGTCCTACACAGCTTCATAGAATATAAGTAAAACTTAGATATTTAGACGTTTTGTAATTAAAGTTAGGTTTCCAATTTTGAAACGTATCCTTTTTTTTTCAAAACCTTGAAAAAAAAAAAAAAAATTTTTTGTTGTGAATAGTTGAATAAACCCATGAAGAATAGTCTAAGTTCTTTTTTTATAGAACACGCTGTCTCAATATGAAATTTCAGTAGTCCATTTTTAACATCAGCCAGTGTTACATTGCTATTTATAATCTGTGTATGTACTAATTAAAACAATTGTATTTTCCTTTTGATGTTATTTACGAGTGATTGATTCATTTATTGAAATGTATGTAAATCAATTACCTACTGAATTTGTGTTTTCTGTTTTAAACTGTATGGAGTATAAATATAAAATGAGTTAATCAATTGGTATTGTGCTTTGTATGGATAAATGATGACAACGGAATGGTGAATAGTTTATTGTCAACAGTTTGGTATACCGTACATAAAACAATACAAAAAAATCAGTAAAAATAAATAGGAACACATGAAAAAACAAAAAAGTAAGAACAAGTGAAAACGTTTCATAGTAATTTATATGCCGGAATACCTAGTGAGATGCCAGTCATCTGAGGTTCATGAAATGGATGATGTTGGGTAAGGTAGATAGATGCTTTGTAAAATAGCGTGCGTATACCTTTTTTTGGCTACGGAGGAAACCTTCAAAAGGTAACTCGGTTCTTTGGGAGAGCGACCGACTTGCTTTGACCGACTTCAAAAAGGAGGAGGTACTCAATTCGTCTGTATTTTTACCGACTCAAACCCCTCTACGGCTTTTCTCCGAGGACTCCGGGATCTCCAAACGGTACGCACCTGTTTACTATAGCGCAGCGCTGTTAGCGAGCATGTCTCCCAGGACAAGCGTCTCTACTAGTATGTCTCTCTAGTAGTCTATGTCTGAACGGTTTGAACCTATACTCGAACTGCAACCATAAAAGCCTCCTTTTAGTCGCCTTTTACGACAGGCAGAAGATATCGTAGCTCCATTCTGGTCCCGAGCTTACAAACCTGCGCATACATAATATGTCCTCATTGAAAACTCTACATTAGTATTCGTATTTTTGGAAGTTGATAATTTTTTGTCAATATTACGCTTTAGCGCGCGAGCTACAATCGTTCGTGAACAGATTTAGTATGAGATTGAGCCGGCGGGTCAAAAGGTACTCGCGAATATTCCATTCACTTTCTAACTCGTGCGAAAACCTCTTTCGTTGCATTATTAAGAGAATATGCTTACATTCAATTGTGGTCTTTAGCTCTTAATTTTTGCCACATTATACCGTTTTCAGAGATAGTACTTCCTGTTAATTTTTTAATAGTACTCAAGAGATTAAATAATTTTTTTTTTTGTACAACTTCGTTATCTGTCTAATGGAATAAGGAATTTTTCTCAATTGAAATGTTTTACAACTATATAAATAGGTGCTAAGAATCCAGTCGTTCAACATATGTCAATAAAATGGAACGTTGACATAGGAAACAATAATTGAACGGAATTGTGCACATAACAGTGATAACCTGCTGGTTTAGATTGCGGCCTTTCACTCCGGAGATCTGGAGTTCAAATCCGGGCATGCATCTCTAACTTTGAAGTTAATTGTGTGTTTGAAAATTAAGTATTACTTACTAATGCAGTGAAGTTGAGAAGATGTGTGTCGTTAGCGGCATTTTCTAGTGTTACCATGGTCTTGATTTATCTCTTTCTGTGACCAATAGAAGAATGATAAAGGAGTTGATGATAAACTTGACGTTGGAGGATAAATATTTTTTATATAACTCCTAACTTCCGCTTACTTGGTCTTTTTGTTTCATAATATGAAAACCCTTGTGTTCCTCAGCACCTCTTCTTAAATAAAATCAAATAGCAATCTCGCTGTAAGCATACACTAAAATTTAAAAGCTGCGAATCTATAATGATATGCTTTATACAAAATAGTTAGTAAAACACTAGTGATAAGATATCGCTCCCCTTATCTGTTTATCGCGGCGCTTTGTCTCTTAGCACGTGACCTCTGTTATATGGGGTTACACCACAGAGTTGGCAGATTTTTTGTTCAACATTTATTCCTAATGTATTCGTATTTATTCTGTTGCAATCTAAGCCGTGTTCTTTCAATGTCTTCTATATCATACATCCGTATATGCATAACATCACGCCAGGTCACTAACGGGGTGGGCAGAAAGCACCAAGTGCCAGATATCTCTGTCCTTGCAAATATACATGCATACACGCCGGTTTTGGAGACTCTTGACTCCTCCAACTCCTCCAACAAGTGTCTTCTATATAATTTTTTGGATTATTCAGCAATACAATGTGTTTAATTGATGTTCGTCATTGAAGTACGGTATATTTGCGACGAGCTCCACAACCTGGATATAGGTATATCCGGTCATATAATAACTAAGAGTAATTGGTACAATCACTTCTCAATGCTGAGTTTTGAACTCACGATCTCCGAGAGGCTAATGTTGACGAAACCTCAAACACTGCACGAACTCAAATAGAAATGGATATTAATTTTATACATAAGTATTTATTGTTATAAAACTAGGAGGACAAGGCCGAACACGAATATTTGTCTAACGGTTTATTTAATTAAAAAAAACGATTCATTGTTATTAAAAAGACTAGCAGTCACGAATACGATTAAATATATCAGTTATGCATGTGTTCTCTGTACTCCTAATACAAATCTATACAAATAAATATAATTGGAGTGTCCGTTTGTAACATTAAAATAGCCGCTTTTCACTAAATCCAAAAAAATATGTACGTATACTTGGTATATACCAAAATAACATATTTTACAATTTTTGTCTGTCTGTCTCTCTGTTTGTTCCTGCTCATCTCTGGAACGGCTGCACCGATGTTGACGGAACTTTCACTGACAGATAGCTGATGTAATAAGGAGTAACTCAGTCCACATTTATTTTAGATTCATATAAAATTCAAACGCGAACGAAGTCGCGGGCACAGCTGGTATATTTTTTGACAAAAGTTAGAGTTAATATAATACTTATAAGTTATCAGATCCGATTTTATTGCGATATTTACAAATTTCTTTATTCGTACATTAACATTTTTAGGATTAACTCCCAAAAGCTGAGCTACGGGAATGCTATTGTTTAAAAACCCTGCCTAATTTAATTCCATTAATATTATTGCTGTTAATTGCCTTGAGTTCAAATAGTTGTAACGGTTGCTTTACTAAGACAATGGGCTAATCGGCACAAGGCTGATAAAGCGGGTCGACCGGAAGTGGACAGTGTGGCTGTAGAGGGTATTATAAACGTGTTTTAAAAGTTATATATATGAATTAAAATGTTTAATACGTAACGGTTTACTTGGCGATTTTTGGTCTAGGATTATGGTAATTATGGCAAAGTTTCGTAAGTCATCATTACCATCAAACAGCATAATTTTTATCTGTTGCATGTCCCCTGGTGAACGTTTTTTTCGACTCTTTATTGGTCTCCTGCTGAATAGAGTATCCTCTCATATTGAGAGGGTTTTAGACCACAATCTACCACGCTGGCCGAGTGCGGATTGGTGGACTTCACACGTGGCTGTCTGTCTTACTTCTTCCTAAACATCCACATTTCACGATTCTCTGCGTTATGAAGCTATTTACTCCCCACCGCTCTGACCATTTTGTCAGCCCATTTACTGTTTGACTGGTCTAAAGCAAACCATCCAGGCTACGTTCGCCACTCGAGAATGGTGAGCCCACAGCGTGGGCGTGTGGGCGAATACAAGTTGAAGAATCCAAAAATATAAAACTCAAACTCAATGCCAATCAGGTTTTCTATGAGTACTGTACATCTGGATAAATATACATCCATTTGAAACGCATTTGTGACCATATCTTATAGAGCGGATGCTAACTATTATCAACATATATTACATGGCACTAACATTACAAAAAGTCCTATCCCTGTAGTCCTGTTACTAATGAATAGTCAACAACTAATTACAACAACAACACTCCCATTCCTACAGTTCTATTAGAGGTTGGTATCCATTCCATCCATCCAGATCCATTGGGAGCAGAGGACACTTCTGACTGCTGCTTGTTCGTATACCACTCACTTTACATAAGAAAATGTCAAAAGCGATTCGGTGCTGGTTACTCGTAATCTCCATATACAGATATGTTTTCTACCATTAATACTTTATAGATAGTAATAAAAATATGCCTATTTCGTAATTTTTTCGTTTATCATGCTTGTACATCGTACTGTAGAAGGTGATTACGCCACTCCCCCTCTATCGCCGTCCAAATAATGACGACACTTCCTTCTCTTTGATGGGGTTCTATTGTTTACGTTTAAAAACCTTGAATTGAGGTCAGGTTAGATTGGCCATTACTTTGTCTCGATTTTATGTAAGTGTATCTCGCACTGCTTATTTTCTTATACTCTTAAAGTTCTTTCAAACTCTCTTGCTATACGATACGACAGGATCTTTGTAACCAATGCCAGACAGGTCCTAAGATTTTGGGCTTGAAGTGGAGGATCTAATCACGAGTGTGTCCGTACATTGGGGGTCACGCTGAGTGGTCAGTCCAGTTTTCTGTCGTTTGGCGAGTGTGTGCACTATTATATTATTCGCATACGAAGCTTCCCTGTTTGCACCCGGAGCTTTTACTCCGGCTTTTTCCTTCCATACCATACCGTTCGAGATATGATAGCCATAAAAGTGTTTATTGTCTAAAACGAAATAAATGCTAAAGCATTGTAAATGGCCGTGGTAGGTGCGGCATCGCGTAAGATGTCGCCCGGAAGCTATGTTTGACATTGTTTGACGTTATAAGCAAGGTTGCAACTGGTTGATCTCAAAGTGATACTGTTACAATCAATGCTCTCGATCGAACCACGATCATAATGGTCCATGACAGCCTCTTAACTCAATTGGACGATTCTCGATTTGTCTCTATACAGAACAAAATTGAAAGCGATTTAATAGGAGAGCTTCTAAACTGTTCTTTGAAGTTTCAATAAAAGCTTGGCTTTCGTTCGTTTGAAGTTTGTACAAAAATAAAATAGAAGTATTTAATAATCGACGTGAATTGTTTTTGACTCGTTGTTAAAAAGGATCAACCTGATAACTATTGTATAGCGTCTATTATTTTGTTTGAAGTCTCAACAAAAGCTGGCAGTCCTATTAGGCATGTTGTTGTTAAATAATCAATTTGAAATTTCAAATTGTTACCAGTTGCTAATTAATTTTGAATATTAATCTCTTTAATTTGTTAAATTGGTAGCTAGTAATTAAAAGAGCTTCTATTATATTTCGCGGAGTTTCGTTAAAAGCTGGTTTTCATATAAGACTTTATATAAATAAACTCAAGATCACGGTAGTCCCTTCTATAGTATATATACTAAAGATGAACTCACATTGAATCACGATGCACTCTTAGATGCGTGTAGGATTCATGCACTAAGTTTATTCTTCACTAGCTGACCCGGCTAACTTCGTACAGCCTCACAGACAAATATAATCAGAAAGCTTCGAACTGCTAAGTTATCGGGAGTTACACGTGTTATTGTGAGTCATCTATAAAAGATGGACATATGCTGTGCTGGGATATTTTTTTATATAATTTTAAGGAGAACATTTCCGTCAAACATGATTTCTGTGTAGCTTTAACCATTAAGGTTGCACACGCGACGGAAGCTTAAAAAATGGAGTAACTTCTCCCGTTTTCCCAACATTTCACATCACTTCTCTGCTCCAATTAACTGTAGCGTGAAAAACAATATACTATAACCAGATCAGGAGTATGGAAAATAATTGTACTAAGTTTCGTTAAAATCCGTCGAGTAGTTTTTGTTTCTATAACGGTTATACATACAGACAGACAGACAGACAAAAATGTTACTGATTGTATTTTTGGCATCAGCATCGATCTCTATTCAGCCCCTGATAGTTATTTTGGAAATATATTTCATGTACAGAATTGACCTCTCTACAGATTTATTATAAGTATATAGATTGCCTGATTCGGTGCAATTCAGTGTGATGGTTGCGTGTGCGATTAATTAGTTCGGATTATATTGTAATATGTATTATATGAAATGTAGGTATGGACTGACATGAGGGTAATTAATACACTGTGAGGCATACGGTTAGTAATTAACTATTAATATTTTAACTATCACTTGGCCTCAGTTCCTTATCACAAATATTTATTTCAAGAACACAAAAAAACTTACACGAATCCTAGATATAACTTTTATTGTCAAAATACAAGTAACTTATGTAAGGTATCATTTAATTAATTCCTATCTTTATTTTACAAAATACAGATCTCCATAACATGATTATTCATAACATTATTACATGATTCAAGACATTCGATTAATAAGACAATTTAACAAATTTAAGAAAGACAAAATGAATTCATATTATCACTTTATTTTAACAGCATCGCTGCATTGCAACTGAAAGTACGTTGCACCGAAGCTAATAACCAGCTCTGGTATAAATGTATTCACTCCTTGACCGTTGAGAGCAGAATGTGTACGCTCGGTTGATAACCCAAGTGAGTAAAAGTAGTAGTTTTCAAAAAATAAATAAAAAATAAACCAAAAATGAGGATACCTAACCTCAAACGATGGGACTGTTAGTGTGAATTCAGTTAATAGGTGCTAATAAGAATTTGTTGTACAGGCATAACCACAAAGTATATATGTATCATGTAGGTGGTGTAGATAAGTAAACTAATGCCAACTAACACTTATTTGACTTTTATGTTCTGTGGTTTTTATTGACATTTTCCTTTCTATTCGTATGTAGGTTGAAAAAAGACACTTCCAGTATATCCTGGAACAATAAATAAGGGTTGACAAAGCAATACAAGAGGCAGACACGCGACTGATCTGATTCGGCTCGCAAATTGCTACCGCGGTGCCACCGTTTCGAAAGGAATTGTGGGAAAATTGACAATTCGGAAGCCAAACAAGGCTTTGTTCTTTTTCGCTCTGACTCTAACAAACTACTTGACGTTAGAACCGTGAGTAGGTATAGGACTTCTTCGATAAAACAATGGATTACTTTGAAAAAGGATGAGAGCGTAGGGTTTGTATATTTTTTGTGCTCTGTGATGTTTGAGACAATTATTATTTTTCTTCTTAATGGTGTCGTGTTCACCAACTTGGGGCAGCCTTCGCCATAAGAACTGCCCGGGTAAAGGATAGCCTCTCGCCCCGCTGGCCCCACTCGAGCCAATAACGCTGCGCATAACATGTAACTGATCCGGACTGACCTGGTGTATACCCAACCATGTACCTAGTGATTGAGATAGTTGGGTACCACCTAAATTACTGGACAATACCAAAGGGACAATACGAGTAAGTAAATACTTTTCAATCAATCAATCGTATCGTATCAATCAATCAATCAATCGCATCAATCGTAATCAATTTTCAATCATTTCTTTTCTTGCGCTAAATGGATTGCGTTCCATTCCATGCTATCATATTCGTAATACAAACTGACTATGGAATACTTGAATCGGAAAACGCATTGTATGTGGCGGGACTAATAGACGGAACCGTTCACTCCATTGTACGCAACCTTTGCATAAGGTTTTGCAAGTCGATTGTGAGTTAACGACCTAATTCTGACGTCCGACCCGAATAGCTGCAGTATTGTTCACTAAGCAGTTAATTCGTGTTTCGGAAACGCTCACACGTAAGGTGGTTTACAAGGTAATCGATTTAATATAATATGTTTCTTAAAGGTTCTTTGCAATCTTCAATTCCTGATGACGTAAAAGAAGAAAATAGGTAACTTTGTTAAAGTAGGATGGAGAGAGGAAATAAAGAGAGAAAGGTGATAATTTGTGATGTTGCTTTTTGATATAGTCGAACTACTGGAATAGTATGTCCTCGAATATGATTGCTAGAAGTACCTACTTTATTTCCTTGAATCTTCGACAGCTGTCATTAAAATTTATAACATATTGCACTCTGCGTCGTATTTTCATGAAAAAGTAGTATTATCAATTATTAAAGACGTAGTTATAATGAAAAAAAAACCATTAATACAATCTTTTGTACGAAATCAAATAGAATTGGGCAACTAGCGCAGGCAGCAGACAGAGTTCTTCACGAGACAGTAAAATGTTCATAATGTAAATTCATCGTCTTGCTCAATAAAGAACTTGCACAACACTATTGCCTTATGATATGAGCAATTAAATAGGTATCTTCATATTTACATCGCATTACCAAATAATCAATTAATTATATGACCGAAGAGAATTGTATTATATTACTGTTCACTTTTTAAATCCGCTCACTTAATGAATCTGAGCGTCTTAAGAATTGATAGACACAGATATGGCATTGGTGAAGTACGGTTACTTTTATCGTTAGGTATATTTCGAAGACGCGATAACCATTAGTAATAACGAGGTTTGTCATAACTTACTATAAAACTAGAATAGCCTGGTTTATTACGGTCTAAAATGTCACTTTTTTTTTGTAAATTAAGCACGTGAATGTGTGTATGTTTAACAGTTATCACGATTATTTTCTATCAATTGATACATACTATGAATTGTGAATAGGCCCTTTAAATATATGAAAAATATGGGGCTAACTTTCTTACACAATTTTTTTTCGGCTTTTTCTTCATTGTCTGTATACTCGTATATGTATATTTTAGAAAGCGTAAGACAAATTTAATAGGATAAGTTAGTTATTTATTTTCATTCATATTATATGTTTTATTTAAATAAATAGATACAAAACGTTAGAAGACAAATTTTCACGTTACATTTGCCACATATATCTCATAGCCAGTCGGTCCTTATACGGTTCTCCGATTATAATTGTATGTCACGCGTCATCAACGATCGTACATAGATGGATGTCACCTTGCGTCAATCACAGACGTATAAACTACATACATATTTATATGGCTCACCCTCATATATATGACACTACCGTTTTTGGTATTGGAATTCCGTAAGGTATTTTAATTAACGAATCCAAAGGTAAGTTAATTTTTTTCAAGCGTGGATAAGTTGTCTCCGAACTTTGGGGCGGAAGTGAAATTTTATAAATACTGTTAATTAATGCAATTTTTGCTTTTATGTATATTATACGTGTAATGTACATACATAACATCAGGCTAGGTCCCTAACAGGGTAGGCATAAGCACCAAGTGGCAAATATCTCTATCCTTGCAAACCTGATGCGTTTCGTCCACATTCATCTATAATGTGTTTTTGATTAAAAGGTCTTTATTTCGACCGCACTTAGGCTTAAGCATTTTCTATCATAATTGTTCAGCGGGGTAAATAGATCTTGCATCTTTACATATGTAGTATAAAACAAAGTCGCTTTCCATTGTATGCTCCTATATATGCTTAGATCTTTAAAACTACGCAACGAATTTTGATGCGGTTTGTTTTAATAAAAAGAGTGATTCAAGAAGGTTTATAGGTATATAGTGGAGAAATACTGTTATAATTTATATGGCAGAACAACGTTTGCCGGGTCAGCTAGTAAGTAATAAGTTAAGGACGATTGAATCATTTACACTTCGCCTATATTAGATGAGCACAATATAAGGAACAGCGCACACATGATACATATCCGAGATAGTGTTGCCATCTATAAATTTAATCGTAACCATCATAGACATACAGTATCAAGGTAACATATCCAATGTCACCACCCATTACGATCAGTATATCACACTGCATGTGACATAAATATATCTTAGTATATTGATCGATAAATTTCTCTAAATTTTATTAAGCTCCAAGCGTCTTGCGGTTGCTAGAGGGTCTTGTACCCAGTAGTGGGACTTTAAATTAACTTTTAACAAAAAAACAAAGACCGACTTCAAATGGTATTTTATTATTAAGCAAATGAAAATGCACTAAAAAGTAAACAAATAATTCAAGGTACAAGTATTGTTATTCTCGGAGTC
>DWUN01004050.1:0-11228 GCA_018249975.1 Passova gellias
AGAATTCGGTACATCCGTACTTGATGGAGTATCCGTATCTTTGTACCGAATACATACGGTTTGCTACACCTCTAGAATGTAGTTATAGTTGGTTTTATTTAGCCCGTTGCAACAGGACTAAATTAAATCAATTTAAACGAAATGAGGCTCAATCCGATCCTCTTCACGGCTCCATCTAATAAGAATGCGAGGAGGCCTCAGCGAGAACCTATTCCGTTTCAAATGTTATTGCCTCTTGAACTAAAGAAAACAGTTTCCGGCAAAGGCGATAATACTCGAGAGGCCGCTTGTATGCAGGAGATGGCGGTTATGTTTGCGTGTTTCAAGAAAGCAGAGTTCGATCAGAATCAGTGTTTGCAAGAAGTCGCTGCGTTCCAAGGTTGCTATAAGGACTTCAGTAAACGTTCGGCTTTGCAAAGGGAAATGGGTAAAAAGGGTATCCTTGTACCGGGAGAGAAGAAACTAACACACAGACAAGTAAACCAATTACTAAAATCATTTCCTCCCCAAAAATAGTTGTATTTAACAATATGTAGTTAATTTTATATTATATTAGTTGATTTACCTATTTTGTTTTACTGATGCTATCATTACCGTTTCAAAATATGAAGTCTCTGTAAATTATAGCCCACTACTGTGTACGCCCTTTTGCAATTTGTGGCTAAAGCTCGAGGAATAGAAATAGGTTTGACATATGAGTACCAATTCATTATTCGATTTATTAATAATTTAGATTTGGAATTATGGTCACCTCTCAAAAGGTTGAATGTTATTTTAGAAAAAAAAACTACTACAAATACTGTAATATAATAATATGGTACACCCCACCGATACTTCTGCGTGATACTCGTTGCATAGGACTAAAGGCATAAAGGTTTTGTGATACAAGCAATAATAAGCCGTAAGGAATGAATAATTATGTATATTTTTCATTATTGGTATGAATAAAAACACATCACATAACATAACACAATACATACATGCATCAATCATCATTTAAACAGAGTTCTGGTGCCATAGATGCTTGTTTCTTTATTTATTATGAAGGAAACTCAAAATTCACCTTTTGTGGATGACCCTTTACTAATTTTACTCATCAAAGCACCCTATAAGTATACATAGTGGGAAAAATAAATGAGTTCCATCTAAGACAGTTTAAAGTCAACGAAACATTAATGTTCATGTAAAAAACTTGTAATATATACATTTATATACAAGGTAAAAAATACATTAAATAGTCTCATTTTTATGTTGTATCTATATTTCATTATAATTAATAAATAAAGTGAATTCTTTCTTATATGATAGGCTATTTGAAATTAAATTATTGCTTATATGCAGATGGAGATTTTTTTACTAACCAATATTATAATCATTCGGAATAGTAAATGTATGTGATCTAACAGTACAAACTTTATTGGTCCGCTTGTTTGTCAGTTTGCCTACTAAAAAAAACAAAAACGTAACATCACGCCTGTAATCCCCGAAGGGGTAGGCAGGGGAGTGTAGTACTACACACTCAAATAATACTCCTCACAGGATCTTAAACTTTACATAACATTTGAAAATACCCTATCAGTAAAGAAGTTTCACTTTGAAAACTGAAGAAAAAATGAATTTGTGTCAATAACCTTACTGCACTTGTTAAAAATGATTTTGCTATTATAGTTTTGTATTATATACTCTCCCCTTTCAGAATATAGAAAATATTTTCTTATAAACTACTCACTTTGTACATACATACATAACATCATGCCAGGTCTCGAACGGGGTAGGTAGAAAGTACCGAGTGTCAAATATCTCTGTCCTTGCAAACCTGACGCGCTTCGTCTACATTAATCACTCTCTTCATGCATACACATATCCACTTTGTAATATATATATGTACATATATGCTGCTGTTAATCAAAGACTTGTACAAATAAGAATCATCAGAGCTTCATTCTGTCCATTTGCAACTTGTACCCCTAAATGTTGTAAAAATATTTTTTTTTTATAATATCTATTATTAATGAATACAAACGACTCAGAAGTCACATAAAAAAAAAACAATCAGACATTATGTTATTTAAAAACTCATTTCTGCATTATAATAAATATATGGAATATAGATATACAAAATAGCACAGATCATCACTTTGGAGCAGTGTGGAACCATTGCGGCGAAGACACAGTCAATTCGATGCGTCTCACAGTGATCAGTTCATCATCAACATCATGGATGCTGTAGAATCTCTCCAGCTCCTCTATGGCTTTGTCTTCCAGCTGAAATGCATAAATATTCGTTTTAGTTTATCTGTTTAAATTTTATGTTCTTTATCTGTGAAGATTAGATTATTAACTATGTAATATATCTTGTTTAAATGATATGAGATTAAACAGTTTTTGGTGAATATAGCATTGATAAATTGAAATGTAGCCATACCCGAGAGGTTGTTAAGTCAATTTTAGTCAATTCACATTTGCACAGTGGCAATAAGGTCCTTTTATTTTAATAATAAAATCTCGCATAGCAAATTAAAAAATAATAATACCTGAGTCATATTGAGAGGTTTGGTCATTATTCTCGAAGAATCGTCCTTTTGTTTCTTTTGATCGGCCAAGATCTGATTAAATTCCATAGAACTTGGCTTTTTGGGGCTGCTAGCGGCTACCGGAGATTCACAGATCTTCCATGGATTCCTCGGCTTATCGGGGGGACTTCCAACGTTGAGCTTATTCGAGAAGTAATCGTCCAAATTTTGTGGGGTCTGATCGCTGCCCTGCATAGCGAGTTTCTTACGTTGCTTCTGTGAAAGTTTGGGTCCTAAGTGACTTATTAAGACGCTACCTGTATTCCTACCCATTTCTGTGGTGGGACTGCCTTGTGGCGAATCAGGCGAACGTGAAGTCGTTGCCGCTATGCTATCGTCATTACCGTTAGCGCTAAAACCATTATTTTTGGTCATCTTCACAAATGATTCACTGGGCGGTTCATTTAAAATGTCACTAGCTTTTGATATGGCTCTAAATCGCGCTTGAATGATCTTCTGTTGCTTCTGTTGGGCGGATGGTACCTCTATCCACTTATCTTTTACGGCGGGAGATTTCTTATCTTCCTTAGTCGAGTTTACCGTTAACGACGTATCCAAGGATGTATCAGACACCTCCAACGATGTAACTGAGTTGACAGATTCGGAACACCTCCTGGCTCTCTCATTGTCAGTGTACTCAATCTTCTTGGAGGCCTTATTTTTCTTTTTAGTGGTTTCCATGCTACTGTCGTCTTTTTTCATATCCTCATCAATGACGGCCATGTCGATTGGGTGATTCTTTGTGCAATCGTTGATGACGTCATCGTCGGGGCAGTTGTAGAACGGTGTTATGACTCTCGAAGACATTATAGGATTGAATTTGGCGTAATACCTTGTGATGTCTTCCAGAAGATCGTCATCCAGCACTTCCAAAGACCTGTTTTCAAGGTAAGTGCATACGTTGAGACATATGAATTCCATGCAGCATACTTTCAGCTGCGGCGCGTTGTACGTGTGTGCGATTTGACAGAGCTCCGTACAGTTCTTCAGCGATAAAACAGCGATCAATTTAGCCTCGCATAGCTCTCTCAAGCGGCCGATAAAAAACTGGTCGGCGACAATCAGTATACTGCAGCAGAAATCAATGCTGTCCGTTTCGTCCAACTCTGGACACGCATCGGTGTATAGGAAATTGATTACTGGCAGTAGAGTTCCATAGTTGATCGGTATTGTAACCTTGGACAATTGCTGGCTCTGAAATATTTTGTTATTATTATATTTTTTGATTATTTAGACTGAAGAGGGTAATGTTCGCAAACTACTTCTGTATTGTTTGATTGTACTAATGGCTGACTCGGCTAACGTTGTTCTGCCATTTAAACTATAACAGTATTTCTCCACTATTTAATAGATGTTATTATACATATAAACCTTTTTGTTTTTGTTTGCAATAAAGGTATTCTAGAAAATTTAAATGCTGCCTAAAGCCACAATACCACGCGGACGAAGTCGCGGGTGAAATCTAGTTCATCCATATAACTCGCCTCGGTCCAAGAATTCATGAACATCCCTTGGAAGTACTCAGCCCTGGCCGCCAGGACACATTTGTGAGCGGGTATGAGTGTCCCCTCCTTGGAACACACATGTGTGTCAACCAGTTCTGGAAAGTTCTCGCGGCTCATGGAAATTGCATGTTTCTTGTTATTCACTCTATGGTACACGACGCCGTCTCTATAACTAAAAATATGTCCTGTTAGCTCTTAATGTGTTTTATTAAGAGATTTTGGCCCGTTACAGCCAATAGTTACCTAATAATAAATGTTACATAAAATATTATATCTAAAATGTGTTCTTTTGTCAAAGTAAAAGTTGGGCACAATTGGGCAATGTTCGAATATACTTATCTAAATCGGTAAAAGAAATTATATTGTATAAACCACTCATCGGTAAAGCGGTTAGTCGACGTGAGTCGGAGTTTTGGGTTTAAATCCTATGGAAGACAAATATTTGTATGATCAGCATGAGTCCCGTTTATATTTATAGTTTATCAGCTGTTTGGGTAACATAACACAGGCTCTGCCTGATTTGGGTTCAGATTATTATTAATTAATATTGGTCATCATTAATTATTATTATGTGGCGGAAAGTTATAAATACATATAGAAATAGTGTTAGTATATATATGTGTATCGGCTGTTCGGTTACCACAACACTAGCATTTCATTGACTAATTTGAAATCAGATAGCTGTATGTGTAATTATTATATTGTTATAAAGATGAGTATAATAACTAGTAGTCGTTGAGCAGGCGGTGCAGGCCTGTGACGCCCAGCCGCCTGGCGCTGGCCTGCAGCAGCCTGACGGGGTTGCAGTGTGGGCGGAGCGCGCCCACCGGGCCCAGCGCCCCCGCCCCCGTCCCGCAAGCCGCACGCCGCCGCACCCGCCGCCGCTCCTCCCCGCCGTACACGGCCGCAGCAGATATCGCTCCTGGATTTTCTGATTGTCGATAATCGATCAGTCAGACTAGGTGACGACATATTATGTAATTTTCAATATCATTGCTATAGATGATATATCAGTGAAGGAAAACATTGTAAGTGTGGAACAACAATTTTCAAACGTGGGTGAAGTCTGTCAATCCGCATTTGACCAGCCATTTGAACTATAACCATTAAACCTTCTCTCTATGAGACCATCGTCCAACGTCTAGCAACGAAACCATATGAGATTTGAAAGGAAATGTTAGTAATAATAATAACATCTAACCGATAATATTCAGCTCGGTCTCATCGTCTTCCTTCTGGTTCTTCATCAAGCCGATGAGATCTTCCTTCATTATTTTGAGGTCGTTGGGCCCCTCTTGCGCGACGTCGCAAGTGCCCGTGTACATGTAGCGGAGGATCCTTTCGAAGACCTCGGGGTGAACGTTGTCCAGGGTGACCGTGGGGCTGCGCTCTGCGGTGCGGGCGCGCTCGTTTTGGTACAACTCGAACAGGTGCTTGCTGCTGGACGCTACTATAAACATGTGCGCTGGATACAGCTTTGTATCGACCTGAAGGAAGAAATAGATTAAGACTGGCCTCGTGGTCGAACGGTTAGAGACTCCGACTGCAGAACCGGAGGTCGTGGGTTCGATTCCCGTCTAGGCACAGACATTGGCGAGATGTATAAGAAAGACTATAGGTATTTATAAAAAAACAGCTAGAATTGTTTTTTTCTGTATCACTCATGACTCAATAAGTACAGATATTAGAATTTTTTTAAAATAAATGATGTAATTAATCTTTAAGCTATACATTTTAGAACACATACTCATCATTTTATCACAGTATCTATAGTAGGATAACGTTATAATGTAACAAGCAATGAGTGACTTTGATCTCTTAAACAGTCTTAGCCAAGTTCATCTTGCATCATATGAAACTATTAAATAGTCCATTAAAGTGAAATGATTGCTGAAATTTAAACTCACTTGAACAGATCTAATGTTCAATGTAGATACTGATAGAATTCAGAGAACTCATTAGTCTCCAAACGATTGGCAACTGTTTTGTCTTTCGTTCGAGACGAATCTTTGCCAGCATCACAGAATGAAAGCATAATGGATTTTTAAATATCAATATTTAATATTCACCTTAAATACCACATCATGTAGTATATCATCTTCAGAAGCTGTCTCGTACAAAGGTTTCATGTGTTTGTGGAAACATGTGGGTGTGAAAGTAGCTTTTGATTTTAGACCTATAGTCGGTTTAACCTGAAAAAAAAAATCGTTACTCTGAACGTGTATACCATTGTAAGCATACATTTATTGATAGAATATATTATAAAAAGACAAAAGGGTTATATAAGGAAAGAAGAGATAAGGAGAAGAGAAGAGAGAAAGAGAAGGAAAGAGAGAGAGAAAGGAGAAAGGAGCGAAAAGTGAGAAGTCTAACAATCCGCACTTGCCCAGGGCGGTAGACTATCACTATGAGAGTGAGACCCGGTCCGGTAGAAAAATAAGAATAAATATAACAATCTAAATTTAGATGTATACATAGATAGATGTATGCTGAGAACACAGTAATGTAAAAGCTGATTCAGTTTAAATCATACAAACCATAATCTGACTGTGACAGAATTGTTCAAATCAGTCCATCAGTTTCAGAACGTGTTCGATGCGAATAAACAATCAAATCTTCCCTCTCTATAATATTAGTTTAGATAATGTACCTGCAGACAAGCGAAATTCAATCCCTCGCTGTCAACGGCAATTGAAACCGCCCTATGGATATTCGGAATTCTCGCGATCCTCACGGACGTACAGTCGTCCTTCTCTAAGAATTTGACCAGCGCGGACTTGTTGCCGTTCTTGTCCCTCTCCCTCTTGGCGTGCTGCGGCGTGGTGGGGGCGGCCTTGCGGGAAATGGTCCCTATGTACGCCTCGCCGTACTTGGTCGTGACGTAGAGCGCGTCGTGCGTCAGGGCCACGTGCTTCACTATGGTCTCGTGGTTCAAACCGAACACGCAACTGGGAATGACGGGAAAAGGTCTTTGATGTCTCTTACGCAATCACGGCTGATTAAAGTAAATTTATTTATTTATAAGGGTAGGCAGAAAGCACCGAGTGCGAAATATCTCTGTCAAACCTGACGCGTTTCGTCTACATTCATCACTCTCTCCTTCTCGTGCTTTCTGCCTACCCCGTTAGGGACCTGGCGTGATGTTATGTATGTATGTATGTATTTATTTATTTATTTATTTGACCATTAACAACTAACATTACAGGTACACCGATGCGCTAGCGTTGTACTCAATTAGTATTAAAGTAACATAATTTGGGGTAAATTAAAAACTGCTAAAATCGTAATATGAACTAACCAAATTAAAATAAATGTTCCAAAATAAATGGTTGTATAGTTGTTAGATGACAATTGAATATGAGGGATAAAGCTTGCGAGCGCTTCCATGCTTCTGACAGTTCGTTGTTATCATGGCCGTTAAACCTTGTCGAAACTCTTAACGGCGATTTAAAAACATCCTACAGAGGCGTCAGCGTCACCATAACGCAGAGAAGCGGCGTGTAAAATACGGGTAGCGGTCACCTGGTGAGCTGGTTGGTGGTGTCCTGCCATATGAGCAGCTGGCCCACGTTGGTCAGCAGCAGCGCCGTGACCCGCGAGTACACGCCCTGCTCGCTCACCTTAGCCTCCACGCACACCTGCTTCAAGTTTATCTGCCTGTTGGTGTACAATAAATTACAAATACTGGCAGATTATTTTCAAATGCTTGCCACTTGTTCTTTAAAAAAAAAAAACAAAGTGCATAAATAACACTGGACTATTTGACCAGTTGTTGACGACCCTGTATGCGGTGGTTGTGGATTTGATTTACATTCCGGTCCAATATTTGTATGATGTACCCTGCGTTTCTAAGTATAACATTATCTATATAACAATACATTGCAGTAATGTACTTTACTTATGGCGTGCACGTTTTGCCCAGTACTTTTTTTATAAATCGCAAACATTATTTTATTTATATTGCTATAAAGTTTTTACTCTTCAGTATCCAAATGTAGTGAAAAATGATTTTCCTAGCTTCTTCATTACAACCGACATCTCTGAACAAGTATCCGTAAACGAATTTCAAGGAAACAAAACTTCACATACTTGACGGCAATTTTCTTGCAGATGTACTTATGGATCAAGTATACGGCTCCGCGGCTGGTGGTGACCAGCGTGGCGGCGTCCCCGGCGGCCGCCAGCTTCCACGTGCACTCATCCCAGTCGTTCATGGCTATTGGCACCTGGTAAATACGAACGGAGTTGCCCCACTATCAGTATTAGTACGGTTTCACTGTTGAACATCGTTGACCACGCCGGCTGAGCGCAGGTTGGCAGATTTCAATCAACTTTAAGAACGTTCCGGAAAGTTGTAACATGTGTATGGTTACCATAACACAACAGGCATTCAATTGCCCGATTCGAAATCAGATAGCCCCGTTTAATATTCCCCACTAAAATACGTTCCCCCCAAGAGAATCATAGTGTTAAGGATCATTTTTATAAGAAAAAACAGTATCTTACTTTTTTCGGCGTCGTGACAACTTTCTCGTCGTGCGAATGCCCCAACTGGCCGTTGTTGGCGCCCCACGTGTACACCGTGGCGTCGTTCCATACGACCACGTGCGCCCGGCCCGCGCACACCGCGCTCCGGCCGCACATCTTCAGCAGCGGCTTCACGGACGGCAGCCTGATGACGGACGGGGTGGACGCCGCGGACGCGCTCACGTTCTCGTTCCTCAACGTGTACTGTATCACCTGGTCAATAATGGTAATGGTATAATAGTAACCGGAAAAATTCCACACACAACTATCTGATTGACGATTAGGCCCATTACACCTGGACACGGAACAAACAAATGTGTCTATCACTCGAAGATTTGTCAAACCAATGAATCTCTACGAATTTCACGTCCTTCAGGAAATATCGGTATTGCAAACGCCGATAAAGTTAACGATCTTACTCAAGAATGTACATCAGTGTCTATGGATGCCATACTGTCTAGGGCACGTGATGATAGTATGTATTGGTAGAAATAGCATTTAGAATTTTCTGACGTATAAACGATTGATAGTGTGTCTCACCGAGCCGCACGCCATCAAAAACACGGAGGAGTTGAGCGTGATGGCGGCCTGTAAGCAAGCGCCAGGCAGGACGAGGTGCACGGGGCGGAGCGCCGTGGTATGCGGGCCGCCCGTGCGCGCCAGCTGCCCGCCGCACCACGCCGTCGATAGCTCGCCGGCGCCCGGGATGGCGCACAACCATACACTGTGGAACTTACCCAGGAGCACCTGGAATGGAAAGAGCGGTTACGTTGTACAATATATTTACAATAACATCTTGGAACAATTTGCAGACTCTTCTGATCCTAAACAAAGCAATTGCAAGATTGGACTTTACTCTTTCTTTCTTCATTTAAGTAGAGACAGTTTTTCTTTATGTGGAAAATTGTGTAGTCCGTTTTTAAAGAAGTTAATTGAGGTGACAGAAACTACACCTTAAGGTAGCCCGTTCCAGTTATAGATATACATATTATATTCAAAACAATTATTTTTATTTTTTCTATTTTAACACTATTATTGTTCTATTTCTGAACGGAAAAGGCGAACACTAGACAGTGAGGGTTTTTGACAGATCGAGCAGGGATAACAGCTCTAAAAATCTTGTAGAAAATCTGCAAAATAATCGGTGATAAAAACGAATTGTAAACGGTTGTTCAGTCCTTTCTTTCTGAGCGTTTACGGTAAGTGTGAAATGAAAAAACAGTATATATTCGTATGTGTATTTGAAACGAACAGTCAACGTATAGTGTGCGGGCACAACGCATCGCCGTGAGCGTACGCGCTCGGCGTCAAAGTGTACGTCTGTCTCGGATTCACCGCGGACACGACTCGAACGATCTTCTTCGGCGGCTCGTCCACGAAGATCATGTTGTCCAACGAGGAATTCGACGCGCCGCGATCATCGACCACCTCGTCTTTCGGCACCAGACTCGTCAGACCGCCCGTCACAGCGGTTATCAACGGACGCCCGCGTAATATGCAATACGCGAACAGTATCAATATTAAATAGAAAAGCGACAACACGAGTATGTAGAGAACGATCTTGCCTTTATTATTTCTGATCGCGATTTGCAAAGCGTTCACGCAACCCGAATCCTTGTGCGTCAATATATCACCGTCGTTACTTTTGCCGCACTCATCGGATACCGGCACCAGACTGCTTTTGTTTACGAGCTGGCAACACTGTATTGGATATATCATGTCCGGATTCGTATTGCGCCAGTTGGAATCTATGAAGTTTCTGTAATCTGTTGCACCACAGCATTCGTAGTGGACCATGACGTAATCCCAAAAATGGGTTATAATATCGTTGTCCCTCCCGTAAGCTTCGAGTATCGTTGTGTGTAAGTACTTGCGAGTTTTCTCGTCACCCGTATAGATATTGTACAACCCCGATATAAAGAATATCCAGAATGCGACACAACTTGTGACCGTTACGAGGAATATGTAAGATTTGATAGCGCATTTGATTTTGCATCCGGCGCCTAAAATGCCGCAACACGACGTGAACATAGTCACGGCTGCCACCGGAATTAGGATGGTCGTTAACGGCGTTACCCACAGTTTGAGATTTACGAAGTTAGCTATCGACGACACCAAGGAGCTTCTGGTCACTGTGTAGTTCATTTCGCGAAAGAACTCCGTGTCGATCGCGCACCATACACATATCATGCCGCCGACCAAGCCGATTACGAAAAATAAAATATTAGTGAAGGCCAAACACGTTCGAGGTAAGCCAATTGTATGCATACTTGTCGTTAGTCCATTTACAATTAACGAATAGAAATAAGAATTTATTTATCGGGGAAAAATATTGACAATACAAATGGCAATTACTGACGTTTTGTGTCATAAATTTTAAATGGTAAACTGGCCAATATTATTTAGATAGTAGAGCTGTAAAAGTAACGAAACAAAGCGTACTCGTATGTATTCGTTACTTTGACAATGAGTACTTTAGTATCGGTACTTTTGATACTTTCGCATTCCGCATCCCAGCTCGAACCTCATGCGACAAAGTATTCGTTCGGTAAATGTTAAATGGTAAAAAATGTATGAAAAATGTACAGCGTGCGTTAAAGGAATTAATTTTGCGATCACGAAC
>DWUN01004051.1:0-11228 GCA_018249975.1 Passova gellias
CAATGATTGAGTTTGGGCGGCAAAATGCTCCCCACGCGATCACTCGCGTTTTATAGAAAGGCGCGACTGCTCTAGGGATAATCCTCACTACTTTTAATTCGGTTGTAGAGATTTTTTTAGGATATAATCTGGTTGAACTGTAGTGATAATACAATAAAAGACGAGTCATATATAAAATAATTTTGGTCATTTAAATGGTCAATGTCTTTAATGATACTTATATTTCATTAAACCCTTTTGTTGTTCCACTGCTGGGTACTGGTCTCCCCTCAAGGTTTTAGGCCATAATCAACCACGTTGGCGCAGTGCGGCTTGGTGGATTTTGTAGATATGTTAATATGTACTTTATAAAATCAAACGTGTGTCTTCACAATTTTTTTTTTTCGTTATAGTGAGCTAATTAGTAATAACATGATAAAACGTACGTAACTTTTTCGATATCTAAAATACTAGGTTACATCAGTAGGTACTGGTTTTAGAGTTTATTAATAAAAAACTATATCGTTATATAATTTTTAATTACTTAAAACATAACAATTGCTTAAAAGCTACTTAAGTAATGATATAGATAACATTAAATTAATATTAGGATAAATCACCCACGAGTGTGCCCTACTCCGGTACTCTGTCTTAAATTGATTGCAAACATTTGAAGGTATCATAGACATCAGATTGGTAGTTTTTCAAAACCCACAAATTAGCAGCAATGATTGAACCTGCCACCAGCGATATATATACGGCATATGCTACGTCCCATTCTTTGTATTTATACAAAATTTAGTAGATTACTTATTACGCGATTCGACTATGAAAGAATTTGTTGATAATAAAATTTAAGTTTATAAAATTTGTTATTTTTAGGCATCCCTGATCCATCTACGACGCTTCCCACGCAGGATTGAATCAAATGCTACTGTATCGTATAAAATATAAAACATTTTTATTTGTACAACACTACTTATTTTAAAAACCAATCTCAATACAAACTCAACCTATCACAATCAACGTTCTTTGAGTACATACGATCACTAACGCGACCTACTCGGTTCAGCGTATTGATTTGTTTTTGGAGGAGATCGATTCGGCGCAACATACCCTATCAAATTGGGCAAACCTACCTGAAAATGCTTGAAAATAATAGCGTAATTTGATTACATTAAGACGACTGGAAGTGCTGGAAGTGGCAAGCCGACGACGGCAAAACGGCGCTCATTATGGAAGGCTTATGTTCAGCACTGGACAAATACTGGCTGATGATGTAACATCATCATTTTTGCCCATTACTTCAAACAGTTTAAACAAAAGAAGATTTATCTGTTACTACTTACTGAATATTAACTTTAATAATCGCTTCAAAACAGTAAAAAATTATTTACTGCAGTATATCCAAAAAGTTGGAAACTAGAAATACTTTCAATCTTGCTATTCAGTACAATTAGTAAAACATTTGACTATGGGGTAGAAGAAAGCTCAAAAATATAAAAATATAACAATAAATGTAACATTTCGGTCAATAAAACTTTTAAATATGTTAATGTTAACCAAATAGTTAAATATTGGCTGATGGAAAAATGAAATTTCCATTACTGGCATGTACTTATGTATTAACAATGATGTAAGAGAAGCACGTCAGGTCTAGATAGATATTTGGCACTTGGTGCTTGGTATAATTATAGTACTAATAAAAGTTTAATAGGCTGATTACACGCTATATACAGTGAAGGGAATATATCTACATTAAATGTAGGTCATTGGATATAAAAGGATTTTGACTGGTTAAAGGAGAAAGGTACACAATCTTATGTTCTTATATTGCGCAAAATATCGCGGCTTAGACATTTGCAGATTAAAATTGGAATATTTCAAATCTTACAACAAAGATATCACATATATGTGACAAAAACCGTGAGGGTAATGTGTGAAGTAGATGAAATTTGAATTGGAAGCAACCTTTGTTAAGTTCAATGGACGTGATTTAGTGAACAATATGTGTATTTCTTTTGAACATAACTGTGTATTTTCACTTTACAATAAATTCTTGTCAGATCATAAAACTGTAATATCACAATAACAGTAATTTGACAACATAATAAACAAGTATCTTGTTCCTTATTACATATGTTAATTATAAAATTGTAACTACCTAAGTCATCGCTCACCCTCCTGCAAACTTTGACGTGACGAGGATGAATGAAGAGGGTCTGACTGTGGTGATTCTGGTGATCGCTTAATAGGTAAATTCGAATGGCTAGATGCTTCTTGGTTGATTTGTGTAGGCGAGAGACAAGGAGATGCGTATGAATCACTCGGCGAATTTGGCTGTTCACTCATTAGGATCTGCAAAGGAGGAGAATCGGGAGAACGATGAAGACAACGGTTAATCAGCAATCCATCTAGCTCATACATGATATCCAGCCTTTCAGTGTCTGGAAATTGGCGAAGTTTTTTGGCTAGCAGTCTGCCATATAGTTCACACTCGTCCTGCTTCTTTTGTTCATAATTTTTCTGTTTATTTCTAAAAATACGATTCAACATATGGAATGCATTGGACACCTCCCTACTTGCTTCTTTAACTCCGAGGGAATAATTTGCTCTGCAACGTTCTATTATTGGAATGTTTAGTGTGTCATTCTCCATTTCATTGAGAGTGTCTTCCTTTTGTTGTTCAGAAGATTCATCGGGTTCCTCCTTTCTTCTAGATTTGGATTTCTATAAAGTTTTAAATGTTGTTAAGCAAATTGTAAAAAATACTTGGCTACAATGTATTGAATGTGGTAATAGTCTGACATGCCACACTGAACCATTTCAATATTCATATGCAGCAGTATGGTGATATTTAACTGGAACATTAATACCTTCTTGCATATCACACTTAATATTATAAAGAGGAAATATTTTGTATGTGTGTATGTAACGAATAGGCTCAAAAACTACTGGACCGATTTCAAAAATTATTTCACCATTTGAATGCTTCATTATTACTGATCGATATAGAAGTTTAGATTACAGTCCCATCAGTTAAAGCTAATATCACAAATGTGAGTACTGTAATCAACTTACATTACACTTTATTTTTCGACCCGTTTTACTCTCATAGACCCCTTTTAAGAATCCCTCCAGAGCTTCATAGAAAGTCCAGATCGGGGTGTAAATGTGTTTACTGCCCATTTTGTATCGTCGTAAAGTTTGTTGTTTTTTTTTGTAGTGGAAACGAAAGGTTGTCATTAGGGTTTTCTTTTTTCTTTTCAATACAGAAACTGGTACTTCCATCGCATCTGCTATACGATTCCATGCAGCATCAACCTGGAATTATTTATTAACCATAGTGTAACTGTAAGAGAAAACTAGAATTACAACATTTGGTGCCGATATTAAGATACCCAATTAATATTATTTGATAATTGTTTCCATACAGAAATAATAATCTGGGACTAAAACACTGTCATTGTCACTGAGGCGGCAAATGTCTGTTTAATAACATTATGTTGTATACTGCATGCATTAAGCACTATAACATCATCTACATGGACGTCTGAAGCTGTAAATTGGTACACTTACAACCATCTGTTATAAATTGTATATTTTTGACCAACTTAAAAAAGGAGGAGGTATTCAATTCCTCTGTTTTTTTTTTATTCAAATTAATACAAGTATTAATTTATCGATATAAGTCATGGAAATGTATAATTTTATATGCCTGCCTATAAGACAACATGTTAAGGAACGTAATAGTAGGTATTGTATACATGAACCTCCCTGAACATACCTATTCTTGGTGACCTCCACGAATGTCTACACTTTAAAAATGATTATTAGTATCCATCTTACCAGATTCCGGTCTGTATGCTTCTTATTTTTTGGATTCCAAATGATTGGTTTACTTTGGTATAGTTGGATGAATTTGAATGTGTCTTCATTTGTCCACGCCATATTTGCCATTTTTCATTACAGTGTAAGGACACAAGGTTATTGTGAAAAACTATGAATTCTGCGCTTTACAACGAAAACTATGAGAACAAACTGGACTGGTACTATATCAACGGTGACGTTGTTTTACTTTTCATTAATCTCCAGATTTGTTACACTTACTATACACAATATTAGACACCGGCAAGTCATAACAACACGATTGGCTTTGGCATTGGCAATTCGACAATCACCATAGATACATTACAACACTGGAGACAGAAGCATATATATGGCACGCACAAAAATGTTGAATGTAAACAAGTTAAAACACACAAATTACTTAACTATACTCTTGTTGGTCATTCTTGGCACCTGTCTTGGTGAACAATTATTATTTTTAAATACTTACAAAGTTTAGAAGCATTGAGTAGAGCCGCTGTAAAAGTTACGATTATGTAGAAAGTATCGAGTTGGACAACACTACTGTATGACATTGGCAGCATTGACTATAGACATCAATGTTGTTTTTTGACAATTGTTGTGACATGTCAACAAATTGTATTATATTATGATGTGTATGTCGTAAACATTTAAATAGAAATTGATTTAAAATTAAAGATTCCATGAACGACGCGCCATCGGTATTTGTCGTGTTATTTCCATGTAGTTTATTTGTACAATTGAATAATTATGATTGAACTCTCAGCAAAGTTAACTACGGGCACTGTATACTTGGCCGGGGAAGCTGTAGAGTGCTGTATAACATTTTCTCACACAACACAACCAGAACATAGAAATTCTCAAAGCCACAGGTAAACCCTAACGGTGTAGGCAGAGACCACCTTTATTAGACTCTAGTCAAACTAGTTAAGCGGCATACACTTATCACACCTTACTTCCTCATGTTCACAGCTAGTGATATTTTAATGTCAAAAATACACATAAGATAGCGAATGTGTATGTGGCATTTGAACCCTAGGTTTCCGAAGTGGGGGCTGGCCTATCACAGCTAAATGAGTCTATTATTCACCACATCATATACTACATTGTATGTTTAAAAATTGCACATTATTTTTAGTGATATATTAGAAAATTTGGCATGGGCCTCAGCACAGATCCATTGCTTCTACTCAACATCGGGAAGCACAGGTGACAAGACATCCACTGTTGAAAAAACAACCTCATTGGAGGTAACTGCCTGTGACCTCGGTCATGTTGTGTTTCACACAAAACCTAAGATCTTGTTTTGTGATTTGACTATACCTCTTGGAGAAAGAAAAACATGTAAGTTTTAAGATCGAGTATTAACATATCTTTTTAAGTCATCTTACATCTTGATATCCATAAATAAATAAGAAAAAAACTTAAAATAAAGTTAAACTCACTGTTGTAAATAGTTCTAATAAGTTTCAGTTCAATTGTATATCTTTTATTCCCCTCAGTCTGGTATAGAGAATCTTTGCCAATTGAAGCGCCACCCTCGTACAGAGGCACCTCAGTAAAGTATTCCTACAAGATAACAGTAGCCACACAAAAAGTTGGTTCCCATATAAAAATGGTGAGGATACCATTTAGAGTGTTACCAATAAGTCCCATTATAAATATGCAAGATCTTGCTGCACTATGTGGGAATGAAACTACAGAAGAACTGCAGCCCACCAATCCATTTTCAGAGGAGAGGAAAGTAGAAACTCCATTGACTATGGCCTTGCAAGTTTTACAGGTGTGTAAAGATTATTATGTGGCTGCAAATAATTTTGCATCTCCTTTATAGTCTATCCCTTGAAAAGAGCTTCCTAAATATTTCTTATATTGGTGTATAAGAATTACTTACCTTAATGTATAAAATGATTGTCCGTGTTGCTTGCAGAATCTCACGGCAAGAAGAAGTCCAAATTCCTACATGATAACCAACACAAGGGGAAAAGTAGGACGGTTTTGTCTATTCAAATCCGCATATAAGTTAGGAGAGGACATTGTAGGAACTTTTGATTTTTCTATAGGCACTGTCACGTGTATGCAAGTATGTTAGAAACAATATTGTAATGAACATATTCCTTATTTTATACGTTTCTGTAATGTGTGTGCATGAATGAAAAAACAAAATCTGCTCAAAATAATATGTGACTATATATATCATAATTTACATCAAAATCTTACATACATACATAACATCACGCCAGGTCCATAACAGGGTAGGCAGAATATACGGAGTCCTCATTATCTCTGTCCTTGCAAACCTGACGTGATTTGTCTACATTCATCACTCTATTCATGCACACATACCTGTTTCGGAGACTCTTGACACCTCCGTCAACCAGTATCCGACTTATTTGGTCGAGATATGACAGACTAGGTCTCCCTCGGCGCCTAAATCCATAAACACTCGCATTGTATATGTGTTTTGTTATTCTTTCATCATCCATTCTTTCCACATGTCCGAACCAGCGGAGCATTCCGTTTCTCATTTTCACCAAAATCTTGTGTCATATTAAGTGACATTCCTGTTATGGTTTATTTTAATTGTTATTTTTTTAGGTGTCTGTCTCATTACAACCGGAGGAGACATTCAAAACAAAGTCTCCCACAAAGAGTTACGTCAAAGACACAAGCAGCAGGTCCATGACTGTCGCTAGATATCACGAGGTCACATTAGGACTGACACATTCACAACTAATATTACCGATACCTTTACATATCACACCAGCTTTTGAAGTGGACGAGGGTAAGTTGTAAAATTACATCCCGTAATTTATGATGGAGTATTGAATAATTTGAGCTGTACATTACTTGGAAAGTTCTTGTGTTGGTTTCTGCTATTATTTTCTGACAACACAGAATTTTAAATGTGACTATGTGCTAGCTTCATGTCCACTTAGGTTTATTTACTTCATTCTTTTCAGTATCATTAAAATGGCGCCTGCATTTTGAATTTGTAACCACCAATGAGAAGTTGCTACCCACTCAGGAAGACAAAGATTGGAATGCTCCTTTAAATGTACCTATTGAGACAATGGTTTGGAACCTTCCTGTTAAGATTTATTCGACATTACCCAAGCAGATCACTCAATACCCTGGAGGGAATGATGCCTACACATTGCTTATAAAGTAAAATGAATTATTGTGATATAAATTAAATGGCTCTCAGTAAATCCCTCTCAGCATGAGAGGAGACACGGTCTAGCAGTGGACCAATAAAAAGGGTTGAAAAAAAAAAATTAATGGCCAGCAATATTTCGTACCCTCAATGTATTTGTTAAAAAAATATTTAATATTATTCTATCCATTTTGTAAATAGATACATAATATAATAAAATACTTAGTTCACTTATGTACAATTTTTATTCATCAACTGACTCCTTATTCCAGTCTTTCATTTTTGCACCCATCATGAAATCATCCCTGTAAAGAAACATACATATTTACAACAAAACTGGTTGTTGACATCTAAAATGTTTTTTTTTTACTATTATCAACTAAACCTTAGGATAAGCAAGATGTAGGTCATATTATATCGTACTGCGCATATGCAGCACAATAAACTTTACACAAATCATCTAAAAAACAAAGGCTTAAAAAAGAAAACAATAATAATCAAGCAATTTGATACCTTAAAGCATTCCATTTTGGCTTGTCTTCATCTTTTATAGGTTTCTTCTCAGTATCCACAATAACAGACTTTGTATTCCCCATTAGAGAATCTAAGAAAGTCCTCTTGTCGAATTTCTTAAGGATCTTCGCTCTTTTAGCTTCCGAAACACTGCTGTCCATCTCCTTCTCTATGGTCTTCTGTTGATTTCTGACCGCATTAAATAATTGTACAACTCCCTTAGTGGCTACTTTAGATAATAATCTTTCTCTATCTTTTTCCAACACATTTGGTTTCACTCTAACTGAAGGTTTATCTACTTTCTGAAATGCAAAGGAAAATTTTTGGTAATGACTTGTACCGTTACTGTAAGATTTTTTTTAAAGTAATCCTAACTGACTACTGAATTCAACAACAGTAACCAATTGTATTATTTCTTACTTGTTTTTTTATTGGTGGTTGTGTCACAGCTTCTTTTTTAACATCTTCTTTAATCTCTTCACCAAGAATTTCAAAAGATGGTTTCTCATCTTTTTCTTTTTTTATATCTGTGAACTTTTTGGCCCTTGACAGTACTAAGGTTTTTTTGTTTTTCGGTTTGCTTGAACCTAGGATTTTAGCAACAGAGTCTGCCCAGCCTTCATTAGCTATCAGACCTGCACCAGACTCACTTTCGTCATCTTTCGGTTCTGGTGCACTAGCATCGGACACTTCTGCATCATATTCACTTTCATCGGCTTCATCCTCAACAGATGATTCTGTGTCTGAAACTATACAGTTATGTAATAATTGAGGAACACATGATTAGACAATGCACAACAATAATATTGAAATTGGACCTTAAACAATAATGTGCCTGAGTGTATTGATGAAGTGGCTGATAGAGTAGTTTAGCGCGGGTATTGTTATTTTGTTACCTATATATGTTATAGTTAGATTTCTCTAACAGGTGATTTTTTATACCTAACCGAAGATAAAATATGTATCGTCGTCTGAGTTATTTTTAAAGTGAAAATTAACATGAACAGTCATCAAAATACCTGAAACTTTTACAATTGGTTTCATTTCTCCAGCCACCACCATTTTATCGTAATAAAAACTACTAATAAACTACTATTAGTAGTAAATAATACCCAAAGTATTGAATTTCACGTTAATGTATGCTGGCAGTGGCGTTATAAAACATTTTCTTTAAAATACAATACAGCAATTGCAGAGCATTGATAATTTACAATGACAAATATTAACAACACGTGCTGTAAAGTAAATACAAGACAATTTAATGTCAATTTGACAGTTGACACATAGATCGTTTTCGTTTTCATGTAATAGATAAGTAGATTTAAAAAAGCCAATTTGGTTTTTAATACGAAAACATAATGAATCAAAAGGAGAATCCTAATGTTCCATGACTTGAGTACCAGTTTTCATTATGTTATATTATAAAAGTTATTAATTCTTCTTTTTTATTGAATAGACAATGTTAATTGATTTTTTTTTAGTTTTTCATGTTGGAACCTGTCTTCATGAAACGGACCGTAGCATGTTATTAAAAATAAAATACAGCTGATCGTCAAGAGAGTGAAGTTTGTTTCATTCTTCGTAAAATGGTGGTTTTGCTCTAAACATGGCGAATATTGCGAGTCCTATACCATATATTGCTAAAAGGGAATACGGGCTTATACCGGATATAAAATCGCAATTTTTTTACCAGCGACTAAACATCGCTAAGAATTTGTATCGGCGAGATTTGGTGTGTCATTTCGGATGTGTGAATGCGATAGAGTTTTCTAGCGATGGCGAATTGCTTGTATCAGGTCAGGTAACATATAAATTATTAATACCTCTCGAATTGTTTTCTTGGCTTACTTTCAGTAAAAGTAATTATATACGTAAATATTTACTCATATGTACAGGTATGATGTGCTATGTTTCTCTGCATTACGAGTTATTTTTGTTCACGCAGTTTCATAGTATTTTTATCAGCCCCGGCGTGATAACAAACTATGGCGTGGATGATAAACGGAAAGTTAGTATTATCACTTCGTATAAGCGACCACCTTTGTAAATAGTGTATGTCAAATAACATTACTACTTTTTAGTTTTAACAAATGTTTAATATATTTTATAAGTACTTTTCGGAACAATTGTACATACTTATAAATAATATTATAGTATATGAGTTTTAGTACTTAACATTAATTGAAAATTATTTTAAATTTCAATTAATCTTAATACAATAGAATTTAACCCTAGACTACAAATCTTATTTAGAACCTCGTTTATTCAAATCATAAGTCGCTAAATAGGATAGTAAAATAAAATGTTCGTTTTTTTAACAACGCAACTAATGCTGGAATACTACTGTAGTAATTTCATATTGTTTTAAAAGTATATCAAGTTAAAAAAAAGCATTTGATTTATATGTAATGTTATTAAATTCGCAAAAATCAAGTTTAAATAATTATTTGATAAAAAAATCTAATAAATATGAGATCCTCTTTGCAAACTACTATGAATTGTATATTAATAAAACGAAATTATTAATGTTTTCATAACATTCCGTTTTATATAACAGTATTTTTCAATGCATTTACGATCTAATAACAAACTCGGCAGACGACATCATAGGTATTTAGTTTCGCCGCAAAGTGGCTTTTTGCGTTTGTGATATCGCAACTTTGGGCATTATTTGACCGACTTCAAGAAGAAGGAGGTACTCAATTCATCTGCATTTTTTTTAAATATTCGGAATAATATCGACGTTTTCGGATGTTCGGCTATCGATAATATTTTCGGAATATGTTGCGATGGGTTTTGGTAACAAATCTGTTATATTTTGTCGTAAGTTCCGCTTCAAAGTTGGTACAATTAATCTCATCCATCCATTCAAATAACTGAATTTTTCTGCTTGCTGGCTTTCAGGCCTTCTATTTTGACAATTAGTTATCTAAGTACACAAAGTCATGTTTAGAATGCCATAAACTGTTTGTTTTACAACAACATGATGTTGTGATTATATTATTCGCCTGTTTGAAGGCCCTCACTTGGATGCCCTAGTGTATTGTTTATTTAGGTTTCTTCAACAGAAACGCTGACATCCAATATGTTTGACCTCTGTCCCAATGAATATACTCTTCAAATATTTTATCGCCGAAACAAAACCACAATCGTCTGAAATAACACAATTTGCTTTCTGTAAAATTCCTTCACTGTCAGAGGGATTTAGTCTCTGCGATTAATTTCATCAAAGTTGTTTATTGGCATCTTCACTGAAAGATAAAATAACAGTCAGTGAATTATCTCAAAAGAAACAACAATCAAAAATCATGAAAACGACATATATTTGAAGTCTAGGGGCAAGATAAGTAAATATTATATGTATTTATTTCATTTTCTGACCTAATTCTAAGGACTCCTTCTTATCTTATTTTATTATAATTAAAGATCTGGAATTCTATTTATAACGACATATTTACAGAATTCTCTCTCAGTTTATCTTATTTAGTATTTTCAAAATTAGGTCATCATTACATAGTATAAAACAAAGTCGCTTTTCGCCGTCTGTCGTTGTGTATGCTTAGATCTTAAAAACTACGCAACGGATGTTGATGAGGTTTTTTAAATAGATAGAGTGATTCCAGAGGAAGTTTTATATGTATAATAACATCCATTATATACTGGAGTGGAGTAGAGAAATACTGTTATTTTTGAGGTTTCTAGTGTGATG
>DWUN01004052.1:0-11227 GCA_018249975.1 Passova gellias
ATATTATCTTCACTACATAGTATAAAACAAAGTCGCTTTCTCTGTCCCTATATCCCTATGTATACTTAAATCCTTAAAACTACGGAACGGATTTGATGCAGTTTTTTTAAAAATTAGAATGAGTGATTGAAGAGGAAGGTTTATATGTAAAGTAACATCCATTAAATAATGGAGAAATATTGTTATAGTTTATATGGCAGAACAACGTTTGCTGGGTCAGCTAGTACTATGTATAAGAATCACGTCAGGTTTGTAAAGATATTTGGCACTCTGTGCTTTCTGCCTACCCCGTTAGGGACCTGGCGTAATATTATGTTGTTGTTGTAAAATAATTATTGTAATTAATAACTTTCTTTAGTGATTGTAAATATTACTTTCCTTATATTTTGTAACACAGTTTTTTTAAATGGTTAATCTAAAATATTGATATTTTTTTAGTTTTCAGTAAATATCTTGAAGGTCATACCCCATGGCGACACAAGTCTGATTATATTTGAAAATGGCAACTGTGCTTCGCTCGCCTATGCGCTGGACAACAGGAAGTCATATGAGAACAAGCTGCTTGTCAAAGATTCAGAAGGCATAGTAGATGCAGCTTGTTTTAGAAAGAATAATGAAGATTACATTTGTTACATTGTTAGAAACAGTAGAGGTTATGAGATTTTTGTTAGCCCACTCCGAGAAGAATTAGGCGATATGGACAGGTCTAAATTGTGGAAGCTGAAGGTGACAAGCCAAGAAAACGTCTCAGTAGTGGGGAAGTTCATCAGTGTAACTCCAGAAAATGAAGGAGTGTACTTTTTGTGTAAGTATATTCATCAGTGAAATTCACATACAAAATCTTTTACCTTTGTTACTGGGCAAATTTCGACTATTCTAATTTCGATATAAAGTACTTTGGAAGTTTTTTCTGATATATGGAGGGTAGTCTCTAGAAGTACTGCAACTGCAGAAATATCCTAGTAATGTTAGAGGTGTATAGTATTATCGCTTGACATAAGCTATTTATTATGTATAGTGATGTAAATTAACTAAAATTATAATGATAATTATTAAGTGTACTAATACAATAAAATAAAATATATAAATATTTTTGTTTTATTTTCAGGGAGTGACTCAAAACTTACAATGTATGACTTAAATCAGAAAAATTGGAAATCAATTGGTACAGTTCCTTGGATCGGCACCTCTACTAGCGTTTCCTTAGCCTGGATGGGGAAAGATCATTTATTACTCTTTGGCAGTAACATTGATCAAGATGGAGCCATCATTGTTGCGTACAATGTGGTTCTCGGTGTAGGCTCCAGCAGGTACCCTATGAAGATATATTCAGAGAATGCAAAATTATACTGCATCAATGACAGGATAATATTGGAAACCTCAAATCATATTGGAATGTTGCAATATATGTTGGAAACCGAAAGAAACTTAGCAAGTTTACTGGGATCCCATGAAATTATTCCAGATGATCATGCTGAAATAGCCGATTGGGGCACTCCTTCGACACCTCTATATGAAGTCAAACACAATATGCAAGATTTGATCCAAATAGGCCTGACAGAGAGAAATATATGCTCACAAGTGATACCACCGTTGCTAGAAAAAGATGATTTTAGACCAGTTTATAGAGCAATTAAAGAGTTCAAAGATGTGCCGGAATCAATTCTGGTCATGCTATTGAATTATGCAGTGAAACTAGTTAATTCGAGTGCAGTGGACGTTACGGATGAAGAGGAATTCAAAAAACTCTGTTCTTGTAAATATGAGTCAAAGAACGAAACGATACTGCACAAGGCACAGTTTGAGTTACTAAATTATATTTTTGAGATATCCTTTAGTGATGCGCTTATTGTACCATATTTGAGAAACAGCTTGACCTTAGATGATGCACTATTCCTCATGTGCTACATTTCATATCTCCTGGTAGATTCAGAAAAAAAAATGGACATGGCTTATGAAAGCAAACTGTTCGATTGGGCCAGTCTCCTCCTAGATTCGTTTTACCAACAATACTTGATGACGAATGATCCAAAAGTTACTTATGCATTGGCCAAGCTGCAAAGTGTTGTTGGAAGTCTTCTAGACCAACTGAGTGCTCTTAACAATATGTTGCCGCTGCTAAATAACATATTGTCGGGCAAAACTATTGAACAAAATGGACAATCATTGTCCTATACGATTGAGTTAATAGAAATATAGAAAACTAGCTTTTGCCCACGACTTAGTCTCGCCCCCGCTCCCGTAATCCCCTTTAGAGGTAGAATTTCGTAAAATGTGTTTTTAGTTCTCCTCAATGTATGAAAAAAGATATTACTACTAAATTTCAGGTTTGTTAGAGCTGTAGTTTGGCTGTATCGATTTTTCATCATTTACGCCGATGCAATCCTCTTTTGGATGTTATAAAACTCATTGTTAGCCGCTCTCTACTTAGCGAAATACATATTCCTGCCAAATGTCAAGTCTCTACGCTTTATAGTTCCAGAGATATTGTGATGAGTCACTCGTGTAGAAAACCTTTTGTATAGATTTAGATTTTTAATTTCATTTATACTTTGCATAACATTCCTAAACCTCCGGCTACCGTACTGATTTCTTTCACTGATTATTACATTGGTTATAGATGTATTAGTGTATTTCAATCATCAATGCAGTAGGCCTTTCAGAAAACAATTCTTGGCCGTATAATGAATAGTGCTGCAGGAAATTTTTGGCTTTCTATATAGTGTAGTAATTCTGTAGATATATTCAGCATTCAATAGGAAGGCGATTCTATCTGCACTCAAGTAGGAAAAATACAGATATTTATAATAAAAAAAGGTAATCCTCTGACCGCTGGCAGTGATGTGTTCTGTGTTACAGAATAGTAAAAATTTGCCTGAGTGTTCAGTAAAATACCACTGGAAGGACGAAGCCGAGAAAGACCTGCGGTGACTGAACATAGACAACTGGCAGAAAGTTGAGCAGAACAGGAAGAGGTGGTCTTGTGTCAGAGGCTACCGCACGCTTTGGGTCATTGAACCATCTTAGTAGTTGTAGTGGTAGTTCAGTAAAATATGTATGTCATTAAATTTTCAATGCTCTTATTGTAATTCCCATTTACAAATAAAACTACTATCTTATTCAATAGATTTTTTATTAGCAGCTCTAGCGAACTGTACCACCATTGGCCTGTCCTTCAGCATATATCCATTAGTTTCATTCAGGGCTGTCTCTGCCAAGCTCACAGAAGGAAAAGTCACAAAAGCTTGGCCCTTCATCCGTCCCTCTTGCATCACTCGTACATCAAACCCTATCTCTTCATCTTCCGAAAGGTGTTCTATATATCTTCTGTATATTCTCTTAAGATCTTGTTCTGTTGCTGTTTTAGCCAGGTTTTTTATATAGAGCCTCATGGAGGGCTGCCCGGGGTGATAATTTTTAAACACTGGCAATATTTTCATATCACTATATGAGATTCGATTCTTCAATAACTCCTTTTTAGTAATAGTGGGTTGGTCTGGCTCTGGTAGCACCTCCTCTATAGCTATTTGCGCCTCCTTTTCAAACTTGCCAAGTTCCCCGATCACCTCAGGTTCTTCAGTTTGTTTTTGTAATGCATCTTGTGGGACATTTACTGATATTTTCTTAATTTCTGAAACAGTGACATTTTCGAACACCTCTTCCTGAGTGATGTTCGACTTCTTCGCCTTTGGCAATGTAGCAGTAGACAGAACAGCTGCTGGCCGTTTACGAGTCTTAGGCAATGTGTGTTTTCTTTTAACCATTGAAGGAATATGTGGTTTAGGTTGTTCTGTCTCTTCGCTAGATATTTCAGACTCCGGATCGCTCGGTTCCTTTGATATTGACACAAATTCATCAGCAAAAACTTCTCTGAAAGTTTCCTTAAAGAATTTAACACTTTCATCTTTTTCCTGAAATGGAACATCTAAGGACATCTTATTCATTAAATGTACTGCTTGCACATAAAACGATTTCTCGGAGAATAAAATATGAACAATGTTCATCGCTATTTGCGTATTTATATCTGGATATTTATATTTCAAATGTGCTGGGGGAGGTTGATAAAAGTTTAATGACGGGTTCCAAGCGTTAAGGGCTTTTAGGAAGTCTTTGACACGATTGGTGGCTATCGAGGTCTTTTCAGAATCATCTTTACTGTCGGTAACTAGTTCTTTATCAAAAGAGTATTCCACTATCAATCGTCGCTTGGCTATTTCGAGTTGATGAAGTCGTATTAAGGACGCTTTCGCATTTTCGACACTGGGGAACGAAGCGAATACATAGTTACGCTTAGCGGCTGTTTCCCACACTTTTTCAGCTCCAAAATGTTTTAGTAACTGCTGTTTGTCTTGAAAAGACAGAGATTGAGGTAAATGTCTAATGATCAAAACTTTGGACATACCTGAAATTTAACGTTTGATATTTTCAGTACTGACAAAATAAGACAGGGTCCTTATTATAGTCAAATCAATAATAGTTCAGTTTGTATCGCTGACCAAATTGTAAACAAAACTGATTCGCACGCTGTTTTGACAGTTTAATATGATTGTGTCAGTGCATGAATATTTACTGATTCCGTGGTAAAATACTACAGTATCGATCGCATGTAACACAAATTTTAAAATATAATGTTAATAGTTTACCTAAGAAACTATAAAAGATAGCTACTTGCAGTTACATTACATTACATTACGTAATGAATATACATTTGTATACTCTGTGCTAGATACCAGTGTTATATATGTACTTGTACTCTTATTACTTACCTCGTGATACAACTGTCATTCAGTGTAGGATGCTCGATATTAGAAAAACATCGATGTAGTAATCGAAAGCGCAACATTGATGTTCAATGTTTATCGAAAACTGAGCATCGATGTTAGATAACATATGATTTTTGCTTTAATTGACAAAGAAATAAAATGCAGTGAAATAGATTGAAATTATTAAGAAACAGTACAAATTATTACATATTCAAGATTTTTTTTATCTATAGACTGGAAAAGGAATTTTGATTATTTCGTAAGTTGCATTGGTTGTGCGTGAGGCCGTAACTTAACGTCGATGATCGATTCAGTTAACAACGATGTTACGATACTTTTCGCTTAGCAACATCCATGTTTTTGCTTTCAATATCGAAGATTATCGGGCATCTCTAATACAGTGTCATCAGAGTAATGTTTGTTGATTGATTTTGACATTGACATAAGCCACCTGCCGCTGTGGTTTGTTAGAAATCATCAAATCATTAGGATAAAGCTAAACTTAATTTATTTTATAAATGGACGAAAGTTTTGCAACGTGAAATATTATTAAATTACATTACATTTGAGGTTTAAAAAATACATTAACGATGGCGGACGTTAAATACGAAACTGTTAAAGTGGTAGTGTTAGGAGATATAGGTAGGAGCCCACGTATGCAGTACCACGCTTTATCCTTAGCAAATAATGGGTTTAAAGTCGACATCGTGTGTTATATCGACACCGTGCCCCTTACAGAAGTTATGGACCATCCCAATATAACGATACACAAGTTGCATCCTTTTCAATTTGAAAGTGGTCCAAAGATAATACACTATTTTGCAAAGACTATATGGCAGGCTGTGAGTTTGTTGTTAACGTTATTTTTAAGCGGGAAAGGTAACTATCTACTCTGTCAGAACCCGCCGGCCATACCCACCTTGCCAGTTTGCCGCCTCTACTGCCTAGTTACAAAAACAAAATTCATAATCGACTTCCACAATTACGGTTACTCCATTATGTCGCTGTCGCTATCCTCCAGTCATCCATTACTAAAAGCTGCGACCTGGATTGAGAAGTACTTCGCACAGTCCTCTGATAACAACTTGTGTGTCACGTGTGCCATGAAACAAGATTTGATACAGAATTGGAATGTAGTGTGAGTGTTGTTATGTGATCGGTTTATAACTGTTTAATTATCATACATATATTATCAAATTTGTTTTGTAACTTTATTTGTTATGGAAGTTTGAAATGCAATTTTCAGAGCCACAGTTCTATATGACAAAGCACCAAAAATATTCCACCCACTATCGCTGCGAGAAAAACATGATTGGTTTGTGAACATAGGTAACCACTACCCTGAATTTCGGCATTCCGAGCGACGACAGTCACATGAACCTCACGGTGATGGTGTCGCCACTGTGTTTACTAAAGTCCACGCTAATGAGGTGTGTTTGAGAGAAAATAGGCCGGGCCTGCTGTTCAGCAGCACTAGCTGGACACCTGATGAAGATTTTAACATTCTAATGGAGGCTTTACAAAGTATAAAAATGATACTATATTAATACTTATAAAAATTGCAACAGGATTAGCTAATTACACCTTACACAATTACATGCCCGTGTTATGGTGACCAGGCAGCTAATACACATAACACATACGAGTATAACTGATACAGATATGTTCATTATTATTACACCCAGAGAGAATAAACAGTTGTGACCATCCCAGAAATGATTAGAGCTGGTGGGAATCAAACCCACAACCTATAGTTTTGCGTTCAGTTTCGCCTATTTCTTTTATTTTTTTTATCAATACTTAATAGTAACAATAATGCTTAACTTCAAGTATACACATATACAGTTGTCTGGAAATAAACGGACAGATATAAATCTATGTAGCACAAAACACCTTCAGTCGGATCCATTAAGTTAGTTAGTTTCCGTCAGGCAGAATTTCATCAGAATTTGATCAATTCAAATAAAAAAAAAATTACACTAATCATGATTTTTCAGCCTACGAAATAACATACGAACTGACCACGAAACTGCCGAAACTGATCTGTGTGATAACTGGCAAAGGTCCAATGAAAGATCATTATATAAACCAAATAGCGGCCAGAAAATGGCAACATGTCAAAGTCATCACCCCCTGGTTAGAGGCGAGTGATTATCCCAAAATGGTGGCCAGCGCTGATCTCGGCGTGTGTCTACACACCAGTTCATCTGGCCTGGATCTGCCCATGAAGGTGGTGGACATGTTTGGTGCGGGCTTACCTGTGTGTGCTTGTTATTTTGAATGGTAAGATATTTCGAATTTGTACTTTACAATTTGGATATCTATTTGTAAACATCTACATCTTAATTTTTAAATCGACTATTATACTATCACATAAGCCAACAAGGTAGGCAGAACACAAGCTGAGTCAAATACCTCTATCCTAAGAAACCTGATGTGCTTCTACATTCACCATTCACTTTCTACACACTGGTTTTGGAGAACTCTCCATCAACCATTATCTGACCTATTCAATGGATTCATATTTTTAAAAACGAAATGAAATATTTATACTCCTATGTGAAGAGTAATACATTCTCTTAATTTTTTATTTTTGTCTTTGTAGTATCGATGAACTGGTCCAAGATGGAGTTAATGGACACATCTTTAAAAGCAGTGATCAATTGGCCACACAGTTAGTCACGTGGTTTAAGGACTTCCCCAAAAATGACGAACAGAGCAAAATAGCAGACGGAATGAGGCAACAATTGGCAAAGTTTCAAAAGTCCAGATGGGAAGATAATTGGAACTTGAGAGCAAAAAAATTATTTGAACTGTGATTACTTGCAGAATTACTCAGTCGATGAAATATAATGATAAAAATACATAAATAATATTTATAAATAAAATTAATTCATAATAATAATGATGTATTGTTTTTTAAATAAAACCCATGAATTTTATTACTTTTATATTTAAAAAATAATCTTGTTATATTTGTTAATACACACAACACTTACACTAGGAGTCTTTCTATCTCTTGCTGGATGCCTTGGATTTGAGGTTTGAGCTGAGACCCCTCATTGATAGTAATGGAGCAGGAAATTATAGGCCGAGAGACACCACAGGCTCGTCCTAAAGCCTGCTTCGATCTGACAAAGACATAAGGCACATTTTTGTCCTCACATAGAATTGGAATGTGTAGAACAATTTCGAGGGGTTCGGCATCAGCAGCCATTATAATAAACTCTGACAAACCCCTATTTAAGGTTTTAGTGGCTTCATTAGCCCCTTTACGAAGTTGCTTGTAGTTAGCTGCCTGCTGCACCAGGTTTAAAATCTTTGCAGTGAGAGCAGCATCTGCCAGAGGGTACGCTTTTGGATTCACCGCCGTTTCTTCACTCTAAAAACAACGAATGGTCTATAGATGTCTGCAATCAATATTTTTTTAAATTCCATAATTATTATTATGATTATGTCACACCAAACTATGTCTCGGAAGGGATGGGCAGGATGCAACGAGTGCTACATATATCTCTTCTTACAAACAAACCGTCGATAATAATTTCTCGATATTACTAATAAATTAAAATAATAACGTAATATTATTCTACTGAAACTTTAACTTCAACAGTAGGTAAGCGGCGTCATCAACATAACCTATCATTCACACATGCGTATGAGTCATGGGAGTCAAATATTTCACGCACACTTTACTTAAAGACAGGTATTAATAAGTAATTATTGCGTCTATGTACGCTTAACGTTTAAAAAGAATTTATTAATCTGCTTCACTTACCATTTTTTATACTTAGAACGCGTGCTGTCAAACAAATATTCACCTCTCGGCGATTACTCGCGTCACTGAGGAAATCTGATAGAAATTTCAACGGGAAACTGTAAGGGTTAATTAGTATTGAATGAAAATTCAATATTAATGTTTATGTTATTAATAATTATGATTTAAATAGTTTTAAAAGTCCGACTCGCCGGTCATTGGCAGCACGTTTGCATTTGCAAACTTCAGTCGAGCTATGAAATTGAAAATGAAATGTGTCAAACCAAACTCGTTATTGACACTCAGCCACAATACAAATTACATATTAAACGTTCAAAAACATATTAAATGTCCAGACCTACAGCGGGATGATTAGTACAACCAAAGCTAATATCTACAAGCAAAATATTTTTTACAACTCTAAAGCTTAAATTATGATGCGACGATGCAAACTTAGTGCAGAATATTAAATATTATTCTTTGTCCCATAACTTCTCATAAGTGACAATACAAAGGCCAGCGAAGTCTAATTATATATAATAGAGTCATTAAAAGAAATTGTAAATTAGGAATCATTACAATTATTTGATCGTTTGTTCTGTGGACTGTAGACCAGCTGGATATTGTTAATTTACTAAACATTTATAAAATGCAACCTATAGCTCTTTTGTTACAATCATATCATATTTTATTGTAAGATTTTAGTAAGATAAATCACCTTTCCCATATTACTATTTGAATTTCAAAGATTCATCGTACTCCAATAAACTAAAGCTGGAAAATTGCAGTCTCAACTTTGCTACATATTCCACCATTTGACGTTTGAAAAAGATAAAACTGTCAAATTTGACAATTTAAATGAAGTTAATACCTACAATTGTTGTCACTAAAATATTAGTTTCAATTGTTATTGCTCAATTATTTGTCGGCTAACAAGAAGGTACCATTAAATACTTTTCATATCGGTATCCTTTTAATTCACAATGGAAGTTATAGTGGCCAACGTCGATCATATCAAGTTCGACATAGATTACGCGCTCGAACAGCAATATGGAGCACTGCCTCTACCGTTCCCAGGGATGGACAGTAAGTTGTTTTAGTCAAATATTTAGTCCAAATGAACCAATAATAAAGTTAAAATACTTGTTATTTTTGGCGAATTTTTGAAGGATTCATAGGTTTTTTCTTATTACAAAGAAATTTTCTTGTCACGCTTGTATAAAAGCTATCTTGTAACCGCAAAGAAAATTCTTGAATGTATTGAAAGAGGATTGCCATGCCTGGTTTCGGCTTCATAAGTAATTCTCATATTTCAGAATCGACTGCAGCCGTTTGTGAGTTCTTTGGCCAGCCGAGAGGTTGCAGCAATGGCCCACAGTGTCCTTACAGACATGTACGGGGCGATAGAACTGTAGTGTGCAAGCATTGGCTCCGAGGTCTCTGCAAGAAAGGCGACCAATGCGAGTTTCTCCATGAATATGATATGTCCAAGATGCCCGAATGCTATTTCTATGCAAGGTTCAATGCTTGCCACAACAAGGAATGCCCATTCTTGCATATTGATCCAGAGAGCAAGATTAAAGATTGTCCCTGGTGAGATAATTTGTTAAATATTACTACTTTTATTATTTTACAGTATTGTAAGTAGCCATACTTGATCACTCACAGGATGTTTAAACTACATTCTAGGTTAGCAAGAGATATCGGAGGCCAATTTCTAAAATTGTCATTAATCTTTTCGTGAATAGATACAGATGCTTAAGGCTACAGTAATTATTTAACATGAGGTGGTTGCATGTCTGTTTGTTGCTGCAATTTCATCTTTCAGCTCTTGCAGACTTCATTTCATTACCTGCCCCTCGTCAATCAGAAGCCTGTCATCTTCAAAAGACTTACTTGCTGGCTAAAGGAGCACAGACTACCCTCATATAAAGTGGTCTGATGTTCTGTTGCTAATAAATCGAAAAAAAAATAGTTTCAAGCACTAAGTCAATTCGTTCATCCAAAGTTATTCATTTATTTGCTGTACATGTCCGTGTTTTCTTTGGTATTGAATAAGTAGTTGCAATCATACTCATTAATGTTAGACAATAAACCTAAATTTGATAGTTATTATTCCAGGTATGATCGAGGTTTTTGTCGTCATGGCCCTCATTGTCGCCACAGACATGTCCGTCGAGTCCTGTGCATGAACTATCTTGCAGGATTTTGTCCGGATGGTTCCACGTGTAAATATATGCATCCCAGGTTTGAGCTGCCCGCTCCGCCTGAGCCAACGAAGGACTCCAAAAGACTTCCAGTATGCCATTACTGCTCTGAAGTGGGCCACAAAGCTTCTACCTGTAACAAGATACCTCCAGAGGTAAATTTGTTATTAAAAATTCTTCACTGTGGGGTTATAATTAAGTGAACTTGTTTATGTTCCATGAGCAACCAATTTTACCAAAGAATAATTGAATTGATTTATAATAGAATGTAATTGAACAAAAATAAGCGAGAGTACTTGTTTGATATGATCAAATTTACTAAGCATTTTGGTTATATCAAAATTTTTCTTTTATTTCATTACTAGCTGACCCAGCAAACGTTGTTCTGCCATATAAATTATAACAATATTTCTCTGCTATATTATGGACGTTATTATACATACAAACCTTCCTCTTGAATTACTCTATTCATTAAAAAAAACCGCATCAAAATCCGTTGC
>DWUN01004053.1:0-11226 GCA_018249975.1 Passova gellias
ATACGATATAATACTTATATAGATATTTTTATTACGACCAGACACAGAACAAACAAATGTGCTCATCACACAAATGTCTGTCCTGGGTGGGAATCGAACCCACGACCTCCGGTTTTGCAGTCAGAGTCTCTAACTACTCGACCACGAGGCCAGTTTTGGCACTCCCCACTCCACTTTGTGTGAAAGAGAGGATCGGTGTAAAAATGAGAAAGGGAATGCTCTGCTGCTTTGGACATGTGGAAAGAATGGATGATGAAAGAATGAAAAAGCAGATATATAATGAGAGTGTTAATGGATGTAGGCGCCGAGGGAGACCTGGACTGTCCTATCTCGACTAGATACGCCGGATACTGGCTAATGGAGGAGTCAAGAGTCTCCGAAACCGGCGTGTATGCATGAAGAGAGTGATGAATGTAGACGAAGTACGGCAGGTTTCCAGGGTCAGAGATATTTCGCACTCGCTGCTTTCTGCCTATCCCGTTAGGGACCTGGCGTGATGTCATGTTAGCATTCAATTGGTCAATATTTGAACTGACTTGTTTATAAATGAACTTAAAATTAAACGTCAACCGCGGAGCGCGGACCAGTCTGAGAATTACAGCATGTCGGTGACGCGAACCTTTTGTTCAGCCTGTACAACGGCCCCCACCCCCTCCCTCGCCCCCCTCAAGGAAATTTCACTTTCGTTCGATAAGGAAAATTGAGAACTGGATTCAATGCTTCGCCTTTGAAAAGAGCTATGCCCAGCAATGGACTATTCATGATGGTGAAATACAAAAGGGCGCATTAAGCAATCTAAGACCGTAGTGGGCTGAAGATAGATATAATACCGTGCTTGATAGACGAGTTTATTTGTAATCCGCGTTAAGTTGAAGCTCTTAGGTCACGAGAGGCTTAACCAGTTGCGAAGAGAAAAAAATTATAAAGCTACTACGCCACTGTCTTTCCATAGCTCTAGCCTTCCTTTTCTGGCTACAGCATATTATATTTACGTCGCTTTCAGATAAGACTTTGGAGTTCTTTCATTTCTTTCATCATTGAGTACCCCCCAGAACCTGTAATGATTGTAGGTATCGTATAACAGTGACGTATTTTATGCATATTTCAAAGTGATACAATTATCAACAAGACTCGGCAGTTCACGGTCTATGTTATTTAATTTCCACAAAAAAATTTCGTCATAGCATTTTTACTGTGTAATAAATATAAATAAGCAGTTATTTTTTCTGTATTTGAGTGTAAATATTAAAATTGAATATTTGTTAAATAAACCACAAGAATAACTATCAAGAATAAATATGCATTATCTTTGTTTATACCACTTTCTTTTCAATTTCTGTTATCCTAAAACAAACAGTACAATAGAAAATTCCATAGATAAAAATTTACTGTCTGACTTCTATTCGCAACGGATCTTACGTAATGCTTGTCTATCTAATAAAATGGTACGGTATGGTACGGTGTGGCCTCACAGTCTGGAGCGACCATCGCTGCAACTGTTTCTATCACCATGTATTAAGCTTCCAGATTCCGCTTGGTAATATATAGTAGTTTCTCCAATTAAGAGTAAATTACTACTCAATAATAGAAAAAAAAAATATAGACGAATTGAGTACCTCCTCCTTTTTGAAGTCGGTCGAAAATACAATAGTGATAAATTTTACGAGTACACATTAAGGTTTATTACGGATCGCATTGAGTCTTCTAAGGGGTGAAGTGACCAGAAACAATCTGTCCAGTACGCTCGTGTGCTGCCTTAATAAATAAAAAAATGCGACTAAATAAACAAATGAAAACTAACCGACCAATGTCGCGGCGGCTACGAAGCTACGTACGTAGCGCTACGCGTCACCGTAGCCGCCACGCTATCGATCTACTGCAAGCTCGCTTTCATTCTGAATTTTATTTTCCCTTCGCGTCTCGTGCTTTTACATGTACTCATTCTAGATATTGTACGGTTGTACTGTCATATCTATTTGTATGGTACGTATTTTCCTTTTTATACTGTTCTTATGTAGAAGAGTGAGAGTACTTTGACAAATTGGTTGCTACGTTAAATATTCAAAAGCTTAACTTTCCTGTGGAATATTTCTAGAAGGTACTCCACCACGCTGGTCTTATAGGCGTTAATTTGTTTTTATTCCTTTATTTTATTGATGCTCATAAATTAATCTTTTAAATGCGTAACTTAACCATGAACCAAAAAAAAACTAAATGTAGGTGTTATTGTTTCTTAATGAAGTAACTAGTTAGCGTGGCAGCAAATACTTAAAGGACTCCTATAAAAATAATATATTTTCGTTGAGTATTCGTTTCATTGGATAATTAAAGAAAATGTCCTTCGCCTCTTTAAATTACTGCTACTTAAATGATATGCATAGTGAAATTATACATGTGTATTTATAATTTGTAGAAATTTGAGATTACAAAATCAACGTTGCATTTTAATATATTGATATCCTTGAGCATTATTAGTTAATGCCTATATTAAATGCTGCAGATTGAAATTTGTATTCCTACATAATTTCGCGTGCTATTCGCAATAAGAATCGATTGGCATAAAATACGAGAATTGACTATTCGTTAATTTCGAACGTCGATAACATATACATAAAAAAATCTATATCACAGTGACTTTCGGTAGTATGTATAACTCTGATTTGTATAATTCCAAATTCCACATTGTATACTTGAAATAATTTTACTTTGGTCCGTCTTAAAGATTCTACATAACTGAACTAAGTTCTAATTATTTTCTTTGCACACGTAATGCACAGAATACAATAAACTCGGAATGTACACAAATATCATTTCCTCTACACCTGTTCTATAATTGTGTCACTCACACGTGACACACACGTAGATCAATAGAGAGTGTCATTAAAATGCCCAGTAGTGTTTCCTCTAGCTAACCTGTGTGCTAGGTCTCCCTGGCCGTGTTCGCCTGCCTACGATGTGACCTAGTTTTAACCGTGCCAACCGCAACGCTACAATCTAAGCCTGTGTAAAAAGAAGAATTCACGGAACTTGCACATTTCTTTAAAGCAAAGTAGACATGAAAGCTAAAATAATGAGCGGCCACGGTCTATGCATTACGTTTTTTTTTGGACCCTTTTGTTGGTCTACTGCTGGACCGGGTCTCTTCTCATAGTGAGAGGGATTTAGGCCATAGTCTACCACGGTGGCCAAGTGCGGATTGGTAGACATTACGGTTGGTATCCTCGTATACATACTCTAGTACACTAATAAATAATTCATTATCATTAACTTTTATATTGTATACAAATATATATCAACCCCCTATGTTCTGTTGGACAGGAATCTCCTCTATATGAGGAGTTAATAAATATTACTTATTTATGAAAAGCGAAATTCTATTATATAATATCCTATAGCGTAATTTTAATTTTTTATTCTTGCCAATAAAGTAATTTTAGGCAAAGTTGCCTTATTTTTCACATTACCATCCCTAGCCTTAACCGCAGGGGAAGGTCGGTCGTTAGGTTTTACAAAAGTGCAATAAAAAGAATCTTTTCACACTACAAGGTGATCTGGACTGAGTATAGAATTCAAAAGGTGACTCGGTTCAGTTTGTAAAGCTAAATGTTTAAGTTGCAAAAGCTTAGAAAAGTCGTTAAATGGACTTTCTAAAGTTTTTTTCCGACTGCAGCACAACAGTACGAGAATTGCTGTTCTACGGCAACAATGATTGTGATAATCTCTTTGTAGTTAATAACATTTTTGGAGTTGAAATTTCTTGCTATCTCTGAAATAAATTATGTGTCCTTACAACACCCGGAATCGTATTATGGATAACCATTTTTTAAATATATTAAAAAAAATTACGTTCAAATTTAAGGCAGAATTTGCAAACATACAAGTTTTAATTTTAATCGTAAATACTTGCTAAAGTTACAATTTGTTTACAAAAAAAAATTTTTTTAATTAAAAATAAAAACACTAAAACAGACCATCTACACAGACTTAGCAAAGAACCGTTAAACATTTTCTATGGTTCGCTAGAAAGAATTCGGTAAGAAAACTTGTGTTGAATTTGTTTTTCACTTATAACACTAACATAACCTTATATGGAATGACGCTAACGGTGAGCATCCTGAATATGAATATCAGAAACGACTTAATAAAAAATGAACGCAACTAGCGCGCGGAAGGCAGGCAGAAAAAGGACGGAATGAAACCTATAAGTCTTGACGCAGTTAATTCGACACTCGTTTGCGCCAAGCAGATTTGTTACACAGAGGGGTCATCTTTTGTGCCATGTTCCAGTCTCTGGTGGAGTAATTATCTATTGTTACCATTTCACTTTGTGTTCGGTGTTTGGCTTTGTTAGCTTTATACTTTCACGTATAGTATGTAGTGCCGAGAATAATAAAATGGGAATGAAACTCGGTCCAGACATATATCTGAAAGCCGCTTATAACAAACACAAGATTGTTTTGTTTTGTTTTGATAGTCTAAATGTTAAAGATATGCACATTATGTTTTTTTTTCTTATGTAAAATTTCTTAAAACGGCGAGTAAAGCGAGATCTTTGAAACGTATTATTATAAACTTACAGTCTAATTATTTATTTGTAAGGCAAAAATGATACTTTATAGCAATCCTATACAAATATAACATTAACATCTAATTATTCGACAAAATATTTTATGTTACTAGCTTTTGTTGAAGCTTTCTAATCGAGACAATTAGTCAAAGAAAAGTGATTAGCTTGTTAGAAAAACAACTAGTTACGTCCATTATGTACACTCAGTTGGCTTTTACGATGCCCAAGGGTACAGGGTGGGCGGACAATTCTTAACGCGCGATCATTTATCTATGTACGTATATCCATACATCTATAGTTAATATTATAAATGCGAAAATGCTTATTTGTTTGTCCTTCGTTAACGTCAAAACGACGCACCGGATCGATGTGATATTTGTTATGGAGATGCTTGAAGGACTGGAGAATGAGATTGGCTACTTTTTTCGCGGAAAAATATCCCATTACTACGGAGAAAACACACTTTAATCAAATAAGCAGTATACATAACGTTACAATAATTTTTTGACTAGGTTAATATAAAAACATTGAGGCACTTAGTGACTAGATTTACAATCTAATTCCTACAATTCAATCCAATACTTATTTGAAATAAGAAGGATATTTTACATTACATAAGTGGCAGTAGCAACTTGTTACTGCTATTCACTGGTTAGCTAAAGAGAAATAAATAAAAATAAATAGTCATTACGATTACAATACAAATGTGTCGGCTAATAAATTAAAGTAACAAAGTTAATTGAAAGAGGAACTTACAATACGCGGCGTGACGTAATCCGACAAAAAGAGGAAGGTTTGTTACGCACATGTTACACATACTTCCTTCTTTGCTTTATGGTGTATTCCAAATTTATTTTTTATATTAGGGAAATTCCTATGCAACCGGTACCGATAAGGTGACCCAATATTCGACGTCCTTTTTCCATCGAAATATCTCATGTTTCATTCGCTGTACCAAAATTGTTAGCTATATGTATATTTGTTATTTTTGTTATTTTTAGTCTTATTTGCCGTTAAAAAATACATACAAACCTAAATTTTCACCCGTCTACCACCAACCCCTATTTCTATTATAGTATTCTAGGAAATTAAAATGCTGTCCAAAGTCACTATTCCACGCGTACGAAGTCGCGGGCACAGCTAGTATTTGTTATATTTATTAGTCCGTTGAAAATTCAAATACATCTAAATAACAGGTTGCACCTAAAACATTGTCATTATACACATAGCAATCAATTAACAATATTACACAAATTGTATGGAAGCTTTTACCTCAATAGTAAGAATTTAAAGACGTTTCAATTGAAATTCGTTAACAACCAAACAATAAGAGACATTGATAACATGGTTAGCTCAGCGCTCTGAGGAGAATACAAGGAAGGTATTTAGAGGGCGAGCGGGGCGGGGTGCCGCGCGGGGTCGGACTGACTCAAGGTTTTACTTTCAGGCGCCATTGCGGGACTATGCGTATTTCAACGCGTATAACCCGACCGAATTAAAGATCAAACTTTACAGGTGGCGGACTATTAAAGGCAGCTGTATAACGGTCGGCGCTATATTGAAAACTTTATAATGAATTTAGTTCGATTATTCATGTAATAGTTCTACACAAAATCATTTATTTACATAACCGTTTTATTTATTTTCGTATAATCTATGTATATACACAGATTATAAAAAAATAAAACATAAAATAAATGTATGCTGCCTTAATAGTGTCCAACGTACACTTATATATTACATTATATTTTTAGTTTCATTAATTAGTTCGTAATTTTTCATTTCGTTTGGCATAACTTTTATTTCATGTGAAAAGTATGTCAAGTGACTCCGAAGTCCGCTAATTGGTGCTTACTGATACGCGTTATTAATTTTTACGAAAGCCAATAACTGCTGCGGAGTGGGTAATTGTTAAATTTTTACATTCTCCCTCTCACCTTCTTTTGTCATTGGTTTATATTGACGTCAATTGCCTCGAGATACGTTCTTTGTGAAAAACGAATAATGACTAATTATTTTTACTGACATCATTCCTAAAAAGATTCGATTGTAAAATGTAAGAACGTGTTTTTATGTAAGAGTCAATAAAAGAGTGTTTTTTAACCATTGCTTCTTCGTGACAAACAACTTGTGATCCCTTCCGGAATGTTAATGAAACTATATAAACGTGTAGCATGATGGGTGTGAAATGGAATCATACAACCGACCTTGTTCCTCGGATCAGGTATACAAGTCGTTTCTATTTAAGTACATTTGTTATTCCCACGGACGGTCACCCCTCAGCGATATTAGTCTCTGCTTCCTCCGAGGCATTTTTGTAATCTTGTTACTTATTGGAGGCGGTCGATGTGAACGCCATGTTGTCTCCGATATTGAACTATAACCAGTAATCACATGGTATCTACAAAATTTTCGTGTAATTGAAACGGAGGTTATAGTTACGGTCGCGCTTATTTCCCACAGGAGTAGACAGAGTCAAAACATTTCTGTAAGCTGCGGATTTACAAACTCCTTTCGTGTCTTATTAGGACCGTGCTTGGATGAAATTCATAATGTCTACCAACCTATAACCTAATTGCCTAAACAAAGGTATTTTTAATTTGAAATATAGATATTTATTTATTACATTTTGTGTTACATGTTCTTTTCGTCGGTATTCTTTATAAAATCCAAAATAGAACTAACTTCGCACGAAAACAATCCTTTTAGTCAAAAAGACACTGTTAAATTAATACAGTTAATGTTAAAAGTGAAACAATCTTGATATTTTCTTAAATACAAGTAAGTGTTCAGCATTTCTCACGTATCGTATATAAAATGTCACACAAGCAAGGTTAAAGAATAATAGTGTGAAAGCGTGAAAGACGAAACTACTTGTAGTTTGGGTCAAGAACAATAACTTTTGTTCTACCATTTTTAGGGCAGCGGTGGCCTCACGGCAATATTTTGTATCGATACATCGATAACTTTGCATGGAATTAACACTTTTGTCTATGCACGTTACAAGTGAAGCTTTTGTAAACTTCATGAGTCTGTTTAGAGAGCAAACAAATGTGCTCATCACACAAATGTTTGTCCTGGGTGGGGATCGAACCTACGACCTCTGGTTTTTCAGTCAGGATCTAACCCCTCGACTACGAAGCCAATCAATCGATTGAATTTGAATTTAGAATTGTACATAATACATATAACAGCAAGTACAGATAATTATTATTGTTGTACTTATTAAATTACTAGCTTTTGCCCGCGACTTCGTTCGCGTGAAATAGTCACTTTCGGCAGCATTTGAAGTATTTCAAAATAAATTATAGCCTATATGTTGCTGAGGACTAATAGCTATATAACAAAAAACAGTTTCATCAAAATCCGTCTAGTAGTTTTTGCGCGAAAGCCGGACAACAGACAGACAGACAAAAATTTCAAAATTACTTATTTTCGCTTTTGTTACTTCTACGAAGACCCGTAGGTGTACTTTTCTTAGTTTTTATTCAATGTACAGAATTGAACTTTTCTACAGTTTTATTATATGTATAGATAGATATAGATAGATGTATAGATTTAAGTAACACCCACTGAAATTATGTCGAGTTTGTCGCGCGAGCTTACGACACGCGGGAGACTGCGCGGCGTCGGCTCGGGCTGCCGAGCCGGGCGGCCTTGCCGTGCGTCTACTCATACATACAAATTAGTTACTAATTATGCAAATCGAAAAACTCAAGCATAATATTATGAACCACTTGCAATTTTATAAGTTTACGTATATTTAACGTTTTCCCCTTTGTTACGAATCTCTGATTACTATTCTTTCGATGTGGAACATCTTTTTGCGCGTTTCGAGGGAAAGACCGGCTTGTAATCCGCGACGGGGAACGGCATGACGCTGGGTATGCCATCACGACACCTTTCTGCGGTCGCTCTGTATTCTGTTTTACGTATGGTTTTACGTATCTTCTATATTTGGTTGATTTTTTATAGACGACGACGACGACAACCATTGACGAAACCCTACGTTTTTTTTATATACGAGTATTATACCATATTTATTTTTTAGTTAGTAGGAGAAAAGTTGGATGTTTTTTTTAAATTTGCAATAGGCTAGTATTTGACCATATTCATGTAAAACAATGATATGGCCTACGACGTAGCTATTAAATGCCTGTTCATTCGACGTTTGAAATCCCTAAGTATATATTTTCGGGAATCATAATAAAAGTAAATTAGTCCAACACGATGCAACAGTATGTATATATAGATAAATGAAACGAATTATTAATAATAATTTGCACTTATACTTCCATTTCTTAAATTTGTTCGCCGTAAAAGGCAAGATATGGCTTGAACTAATAATCCTGTAACATCTTTACCATCTGTAACATCTTTATACCCATATTTGTGCAAATCAACGTATTCTCCTTTGTCTTTGGAACAGTATCTGCATATACCTTGTGCGAGTCTATACTCGTTATCCAAGCGAAAATCATAATGTGTGGTGTCAATAGTAATTTATTGATATACATAATAGCTGGCCCTTTTACCGTGATCAAACAGTCCACTCAACTCGCTTATACATTCCGTACAATGACATAATTCCCTCGCGGCGCCGGTTACGTGATATCCGTACATTACGACTACATACTCGGCGAGGACCCGTGCTGTCAAATACATCGTCGAACTTTATGCGACATAACAATACCTATTGATTTCTTACCGTCTACATACGCACCGACATTGGATTATCCGCGTTAAGCTGGACAAGTTTTACATTCGATTTACAATGCAATTGTTTGTGTGATCAACATGAATTTATATATTACTAGCTGTGCCCGCGAATTATTACGCGTGGTACAGTGACTTTAGGCTAGATTTTAATTTTGTCGAATACCTTTATGACGGACCGCCGAGAGTAGAAAATTATTAAAGTACTAATGTCCCTATTAAAAATAAGGGTTGGTGGTAGTGGAATGAAAATTTAGGTTTGTAAGTATTATTTGATGCCATATCATAAAAAAATTAAAATAAAAAAAATTGTGCAAAAAATAATATAATAATTTTTGGTGTGGACAACCCTCATGACATAGGGGTATGAAAAATAGTTTACATCCTATTTTCAGACCTACTGAATATAGACACAACATTTCATAAGAATCGGTTAAGCCGTTTCGAAAGAGTTTTGTTACAAACACTGTGACATGAGAATTTTTAAAAGGTTCCGTGTGTGCATTGCAAAGTTATCTACATGTATTTGGAAATGTTTAAATGTAGTTATAAGCTACCTGGTTCCATAAAATTCTGCTTATATTTGGATTAGATTGCCCTGTTTAATACCTAAGATATCATCTGAAATATGTACTTTAAGATTAAATAAGTTTTGAATTTAACTTTAAGTTTCATCCCATACTAAAAAAACGTTGGCTTAAAACGGTTTCATAAACAATAATCAAATTATACGTCAAACATGATTCATTCATAACATTTCATTCTTAAAGAGTGAATTTCATAACCTCACAGCACAGTCGCGGTTGCACTGTGAACTCTCGTTTAATCCGCTCAAGTTCACGTTAGTGCAAGTAATGGAGATTTGCTGATGAAACAGCTCTCAAGCACAGCAGAAATGCACATTCATCTTGTGCAGCGAATCGAATTGGAATGGACTCAGTTTATAAACGAGAAACATTCACTCTGACAGACAATTTCTTCTCTCTTTCTCCAATGAAAAGGCACTAAAACGATATTGTATAAACATCGCAGTAGCGATCTTAGTAAGCGGGAATGCTTGGCAAATGAAAAAGGGGAATATATTTAGACTTTGTCCGCAACCCAATTTACTTACAGCTAGACATTAGACTATCCCGCTACTGTTGAAGACTTGGGGCATATACCGCCACGCTGGTGAAGTGCGGAACGGTGGAGCTTAATTCGTTAGTGGGCATTTTTTGGCTTAGATATTATAAACATTTACACATTTAACTATGTTCGATATATGTATTATCTTACTGTGTTTATTTTACATCGATTTTTGTTTTACGTATTATTTTATTTTTATCAATAGGCATTTTCTAGGCGAACGTGGTACATCTTAAACTGTACCTCAGTTACCATCAGGTGAGGTAGCCGAATGCGAGCCTACTTTATAGTTTAAAAAACTCAATGAGCAACGTGAATACGAAAAAGCATCGTCATCTCGCGATGCGAGTCAAGGCTCGCCTCACAACACAAGGTTCGTGTCACAAGTGAGCCACTTGATCTGCTATTGTGCAGTTAAGGTCTCCAGCCCTTTTGAAAATAAAAACCAATATCGTATACATCGGAATTTCTAAAACCTCACTTACCTTACCTGTAATTCCATACATTTATACTATGCGATAGTCATTAATATATTACATTTTTTATACACATAAGTAAGAGTCAAGAGTCCTTATGAAAACTAAGTTTAATTTCTTTGTCTTTGCTTTACTAATTCTGAGATAAGTTCATTCAGAACTATAAGAATATAATGTCTATTATAAATCATCTAAAATATTTTTAGCTACCTACCACAAATCTATATAATTATAATAATATGTAAGTTCATGTCAAATTTACATCTATATATATAAAAATGAATGTTTGTCTGTATGTCATCGATGAACTCAAAAACTACTGTACCGATTATTATGAAA
>DWUN01004054.1:0-11224 GCA_018249975.1 Passova gellias
AAAATGTGAGAATCCGAGCTTGAACGATAGATGATAGACGTTGCTTAATACCAAGTTCTTCAATAATAGACAAGTTCGTTCGAAATTGAGTCCCCGAAAAGTCTTCGCAAAGCATTCTTCGCCAACACCACATTTCTAGGGCATCTATGCTCTTTTTCTCACTCTCTCTCAATGTCCATGTCTCCGCTGCGTATAGAAATATAGGAAACACTAATGCTCTAACCAGCCGTGTTTTAGTGGCTCTTGTGATGTTTCGGTTCTTCCATATTCTTTCGAGCTTATCCATAGCCGATCTTGTGATCGCCATACGACGTTTGATTTCGTCAGCGCATCCACCTTTATTTGAGATCAAAGCCCCTAGGTAGACATATGATTGAACAACCTCACAGTTCGCGATTTCTGTGACCTCTGGGGAGTTATCATTGGCGCGGTCGACAATCATCATCTTTGTCTTACTACGGTTAATATTAAGACCGAAATCGAGGCTAACCATTTCAATTTTGCGAAGAAATTCTTTCATACGGTCTTTGTTGGTTGTAATAAGAGTTATAACGTCCGCATATCTTAGATTGGATATTTTAAGGCCTCCAATAGCGATTCCGTCCGTCCAATCCTCTAGGGTTATCCTCATGATAATTTCTGTGTAGATGTTAAACAGAAGCGGTGAGATGATGCATCCTTGGCGTACTCCTGCACTGGGGTGAAAATGACTTGACAGGACATCGTCTGTTCTAACAGAAGCCGTGCCCTCTTCATAGAGTCGTTTCAGAAGGTAAACAAGGTGTTTAGGTGTACCCATAGCTAGAAGTGTTTCTCATAATTTTGGCCACTTTACTGAGTCAAACGCCTTCGAGAAATCCACGAAGCAAATGTAGGTTGGCTTGTTGAATTCTCTGGCCTTCTCGATAATTTGGCGGATAGTTAAAATTTGCTCACGGGTACCTCTGCCTTTAACAAAACCAGCTTGTTCTGGTGCAATTTCCTTAGACAGGTACGCTTTCAGTCGCTCATTGAGAACATGAAGTAAAATTTTGCTCGCATGTGATATTAAAGCAATAAGGCGGTAGTTATTGCATATTTTCGTAGAGCCCTTTTTATGTAAGGGGACATATATGGAGTGAGCCCATTCTTGTGGCCAGATTCCCGTTTGCCAAACTTTGTTGCACAGGACTGTGAACACCTCGACACCATATTCGCCAGAAGCCTTAATGGTTTCAATCGGTAGTGCATCCAGGCCTGTACTTTTTCCCGTTTTGAGATATTTGATTGCAGCTCGAACTTCATCTTTTAATATATTTGGCTCTAGCTCTGCATATTGTGGTGCTGCCAAAACAAAACATTCCGAGGATGGGTCTTTAAATAGGCACTGGCAATAGTCTCTCCATACCTCAGAAATATCATTGATGTCGGTCTTTATTTCTCCGCGACAATCTTCTATGGCCCATGTCTTGGTTGAAAGTGATTTGGTTATTAGTTTTATTTTTTGATGCATGTCTGTAGTTTCATGACTGTTCGTGTGTACTTCCACTTCTGTACATATGTCTTGTAGATGTTTATTGTGATCCCGTCTGTACGCAGCTTGTATTTGAGCAGATTTTGCATTTACTGTTTTTACGTCTGCTCCTGAGACCTTCATTTTTCGCCGTTCTTCTATTAGAGCCAACGTTTCATCTCTTATCCAATGTTGTCGCTTGTAGGTGGTTGTGGGCGAATTGGATTTCATCACCGCGGTTTTGAAAAGATCTTTGGCGTGGTTCCACAGTTGATCGGGGGTGGTTTCCACAGTATCGACTGCCGTCCATCGTTCCCAGTTTTGCTCTAGCGCATGAACGAACTTAAATTTATCAACTGGTTGGATTTTCTTTTGTTTTACCACATTTCTTGCTGATTTAAGCTTCAGTTGGATTTCAGCGGTCAGAAGCTGGTGATCCGATCCACAATTGGCTCCGGGCAATGTGTGTGTATTCCTGATCGAGGTTTTCCATCGCGCACGGATCATGACATAGTCGATTTGGTTTCGATGTTTACCATCAGGTGAAGTCCAAGTATATAATCGACGTGGGTGATGTTGAAAAAAGCTGTTAGATATCACCAAGTTGTTTTCGGCTGCAAATTGCATTAGCCGTTCTCCTCTTTCATTACGCATTCCCAGGCCAAACTTCCCCGCGCAGTCACTTAATTCATGTGCATGTGCTCCAATTTTTGCGTTCAGATCGCCCATGATGATAAGTATTTCTCTCTTCGGGATTTTAGACATAATATTCTCTAAGTCTTTATAGAACTTTTCGATGTCCGCATTGCTCGCAGTACTTGTAGGGGCGTATACTTGGATAATATTCATGTTAACTGGTTTTGCCTTAAGTTTTATACTGAGTATTCGATCACTCGCAGAGTTATATCCCATTACACAGTTATGAATTTTTTTCGACAAGATGAATGCAACGCCGTTTCTACTGGTATCCTGGCTTCCAGAAGTATAGACAGCATGAGTCTCTGTTAGAAAATGACCATTACCCTTCCAGTGAGTTTCACTGATTCCACAGACATTCAGTTGGCAGCGAGCTATTTCTCTCTCTAGGATCGTAAGCTTTCCTGTCTGCAGTAGACCTCGTACATTCCAAGTACCTATCTTTTGGATATGTCGCATTTTTACTGAATTTCCAGTAGTCCTATTTCCATGCGGTGCCTGGTCTCCTACATCCACGTGGCCGGTAGCCAATTTCACACCGTCTGCCCCGGACGCATAACGGCGCCGGTTGCCAATCGGGTTGCATGGCTGCTTCTCTTTACCAATTTGTACGTTCATGACAACTTTCTTGGGAAAATAGTGTGGTGGTTTCCCCTTGCCTTCCACACCAGTCTTTTAGAGGTGATTTAATACCTCTCGGCCACTGAAGCCGACCTAAGTGGTATGTTTAGGTGTGTCGGGATATTTCGCCGCCGCCCGATGCTCGGCGTTGCTTCTCATTTGGCACCACCCGGGAGGTACGTGCAGGGCTACGATGGGTTATCACCTGCGGACGCGAGAAGCTCTACCCCCCAAATATGCTAGGGGATGGCATCAGGTTTACCAGATTTTTCTTCTGCTAACTATAGCAAGACGAGAGGCTTTTATAGGCAAGCACGCGATTGTAAGCTGAACCTCACTCGCCTTTAGATGAGATCGTCTATGCGTACTGGAGAAACATGATGGAACATGTTGAGACATAGAGAGGGAGATGAAGACAGACAAAATATTATATATCAAATATGGAGTGCCGCTTACGTTTTTCCGTAACGACGGTGGTAGATACAGTGGTGGCGGCCGTGGTAGGCTGAGCGCCGACGGTGGGCACCACGGTGGTCACCACCCGCTCCGTGACCGTCGTCTCACAGTTCCTCTCGTCGTCGGAGCAGTCCTCGACCCCGTCGCACCACTTGCTCTCGTTCAGGCACAGCTTGCTGGTGGGACAGAGCTTGGCGCCTGCGGGGCACGGCTCGCAGACACACTCGCACGTGGACGGCGTCAGCTTCGGCACCAGATCCTGTTGACAGATTGAAGGTGAATATAGTATTTCCATGATTAAAACTAGTGTCGATATGTGATAGGATTTGATTATAATCCCATTACAGTCCATCCATCAGCCTTTACAAGTGACTTCTATACAGGCATTCTCTATGCGGAGCCATTCTACTACATTTTGGGCTTGAATCCAGTGGTTTCCAACCTTATATGAATGCACTCACCGGTTCACATGCACACTGCTGCATCGGCTTGCAGTCGGTGATGCCGCCCATCTTGCACCTGCACACGTTGCAGCTGGTGTCGCGGAACGTCGCGCCCACGGGATATCTGGGTAAATACCCGATCGATCAGATCACGACATCGATTTTGCGAGATAAAGCCACTGTTACACCGAATTTACCGCACGATACTTGAAGGTGCTGACTAAAAGAATCGTGTTTGAGAATTTTAAGTTCACGATCACGTTCACGCTTACATATCCGACTAATGTTACTAACAGTCCTATCTCCGCAGTCCAATGTATCCTCAGTAATATTTTATCAAAACCTATTACTAACTAGACTACTTCACTTTAACGGTCCCATTCATAAAGTCCTATTTGTAGTCGCCTGTAGATGACCACGGGTGGCAGCACTTTCTTCGCATAAACGAATCTGAACGCTTCGAGATGTTTCAATAATGGAACAACAGTGACGTCCTTACGGTGTGATGCCCACGACGCAGGGGCACTGGTCCCGGGTCACGCAGTTTTCACCGTCGAAGTAAGAGTTCGGAGCGCACGCGCAGTCCAGGGCCATCTCGGGCAGGATCCCCGGACACGGCGCGCACGGCAGCGGGGACGACGGGGAGATCTCTTGGGGCGGCTCGCTTGTGGCTGCCGTAGTTAGTTAAACAATATTAATGACCATCAGTGGCATGGTCATATTTTGACATAAATAACTATATTTAAATATTGTCCATATGTACACAAAATAATTAAAACGAAAAGCCAATATTAATGTAAAACAGTAAATTGCCAAAAAAGGTCGACGGCTTACGGTAGGGTTCGAAGCATCCGAGCGGCTCGATCCTCATCTCGACGTTGTCCTTCCACTTGATCGGCAACACCTTGAGATATTGCGCCTTGATCGGCGGCCAGAACTCGTTGAGCACCTCGCTGTCGCGGTCGAAGTTGGCCGGGAACAGCTTCGGCCGCCCGCCGGCGTCCAGCAGCGGGTTGAACGCGCTCAGGTCGGACGTGAACGCGACGCTGTAGGCGCTCACCCAGCCGCGCGCGCCGCCCTTCGTCTTCACGCCGGTGACGGTGCGCGGCGACGTGAAGTTGAACTGGGCGAGAGACGCGACATTCAATGAATCGTCGCTTAGCAATACGAGAGTAACAAAAAGAAGACCAGTAACGGGTTACGAATGCGTTAGAAAACTCAAAAGATTAATAATACAATAATTTGATAATATTACAATGTTAAGTTTTTTTATAAATCTCGTTTTTTTATATAACTAGGAAAATGGACCCTGTAGAGAATCTGAACGTGTGCCCGGTGCATGGCAATTGGCTCACCACCTATTCCATTGTGGGACTTAAACGTAACTGGTGAAATGTGGGGGTGTACTACACTCCTCTGCCTACCCCTTCGGGGATTACTGGCGTGATGTTACGTACGTTTATCAATTAACAAGTCAGAAACAAAGTTGCCACATCCGGCCACCGAAGCACACAACCTACCACGGATCGTTTTTTGAAGACTGATATCGTCGTATCAGAGACCACGTTTTAAGTGGTTGAAAGGGAATATGGCTTAATTATAAATCCAAACGTCTAAACCGACAAACTGTATTAGCTTAACTAAGAACTAGCGCACGGTAATATTAACGCTTTTGAATTTATATCTGAGGTAATATTCAGCAAGTTTATACTGAGCTTCACAATCCGGTAGTTTCGAGTACCGGGAGTCGTTCCGGATTTAAACAAGCTATTTAAACTCATTTACAAGTCACCGATACTTAGTTTAAACATTATGTGGCTTCAATTCAGTGTAAATTAGGTAGATGATGTTTTTAAGTGACCGTTTTCAAATTTCAAACCTCGTGTTACTGAATCGAGTCTATTGATACATACAAAACATTATGTGATATCTTACGTTGGCAGTAGCAATAATTTTGATAGTGTCATTTAATATGAAGAAACCATAACTTCTGATATTCTACGATTTTTCAATGAAATTTTTAATTGAGCCGAGGAAAATTTATTATTAACATATTTTTACCCTTGAGCTCTAGGTGTTGTTTGTGGAGAAATAGAGGAATAACAGTCAATAGACGGATATGATCTTCTGAACTTTGAAGAGAAAAACTTGACGATAATTATTTGTCTACATTTCACGACGCGAAAGAAGGTCAAACAAATACTTACGCACTAATAGAATGGTGACTAGGCAGTATCCACTTGAGAACTGAAAGCGGTGGTAATCTTCGACAAGTTAGAACTGAGTTTGGGAAGATTTTGCGGATTAGCGGTCGGCTACAGCGCTCCACTGTCTTACGAGTCGGTTTGAGAAATACGCAAGGTTAAGAATTTAGCCAACACCGCTGCGACTTTAGGCATATTTAACATTATAAACGTAATATTTTTAGTTTACAAATAAGACAATAAAAATCAAATTATTATAAACGAAATGATTTTAGAGCTTGAGTTAAATGAACTTTATCAGATTATAAAGCGGCATCTAGAAAAATCTACGCTTAACTGAGCATGACAAGGACAAAGTATGAACAAACTGTAACATTTGCAACAACGTAACAGCAATTATAAAGTGAATATTCCAATTAAACTTTAAGGTATTAAACACGATTTTAAATCACATCGCGCAATTACTCCTCTATAAAACAATTTGGATAGTGTCAAACATTAAATAAGCAAAGCATGGCTCGCAAAAGCCGGATTGCTGAAGTGCTCAGGCGACATTTCAATAACGCTCCGCCATACAAAAGTAGCGCTTATTTCAATGAGCCAAAGTGTTTTCTTTATCGCGAACGGCACATTGTAACGTACAAAGGCAAGGATTACGACGCTTTAGCTTCGGAGTATTAAAATTGTTTCAGCACTGTTGTTTCCGACCCAATTTCAAAGGCTTATAAACTGTGGCCGTTCCTCATTTTTAGAATTAGATTATCCTACATTTAATTTGCTTCTCAAATCGTTTTTTGGCGGCGCGCTGTTGGTTTTTGGAATTAAGTTGTCTGTGCCACAGGCTTCTTCAGTTTGTGTACATTTGTCGGTAAGCTGTTTGAGTTGGCGCCGCTACACAAATTTATGAACATCGGATAAAAACACTGAACTCAATACAAAACGTCATACAACTCGATGCGTATTTGATCGCTTCTAGCATCGACGCGGTTGCAAATTCCGAAATATCTGGGAAATTAAGCAACATGGAAGCCGCTCGACACTTGAACCACTCTTGACAAATACTGACGACCATTTTCGTGTCCATACAACACGTTTATCTTCGATTTCAATTGTTATCGTTAGGTTATCGTTGAGCCTCATCGGAGACCTATAAGGCGATTTAAAAAAATCAGACTAACGGACAGTAACCTGTATCTCACAAACAATCTCACAAATCCGCAGTGGATCTGAGTGGTGGAGTATGATCCTGTTACAAAGTGATACAAGGGAAATAAATAGATTTGCAGTAATAATTGCATTATAAACAAGTAAGAACGGTACCTACATATAAACAAGTAGGACGTTCTATCTGAATTCAAATTTTTGTTTTCCTTCAAACACTATTGTGGTTGATTGTGACAGAATTAAAAATTCGAAACACGTAACAATCAGACTATGAACCGCAATTTTATCTCACTTTCCCTTATATTCGGTTGGTCGTACCGTTTGCACTTCAGAAAGTTTCGTTATCCGCTCCGCAAGTTCAACCTATAAATAGTTCAGCGACTTGTTTATATTTGTTCTAAAGCGCGTCTTGTTTCCAATGTTCTTGTTGTTTTTTTTTTGCTGTTCCATTCTCTCCCATTTTTATTGAACACTAAAACAGAAAGTGCTCGACGAACTTCGCAGTTTGGATGCTAATTAAATTTATTTATTATCGCGTTGTACTTACTTTTGATATCTCCGATTTAACAAGTTAACAACGGCAAGCGCTTGCTTCGTTTTAATTAATAAAACAAACTTTAAGTTTTCATCAATAAATAAATTTTAGTTTCTTGTTAACACTTCGTTTGTTCTGTCTTCTTCGTGATATTCAAATAGCTTGTGTGTATGAAAAACAGGCAGATATTTACAACACTATTGGAAATAACACGTAATAATATTCATGGAATGTTGGAAAGCATTTTTTCTGGAGATATACGTATCTCTGCAACCACCTCGGCTCGAAACTCATTCTAAAAATAACTCGTTCGTGGTAAAAATACCTTCCCATGCCACGTAACGGCCAGTATTTTTAACTCGGTTTTCAAAGTGAGGTACTATTTTTCACAGTATCGATTCGTAGTCTCATGGATTATTTATGGAAAAATCTAGATTTGTTTCTGAAAAAAACGATGTTCAGACTACATAATTATATTATTTTAACGTGTAAAGAATAAATTGATAAACACAAATAACATTTTTCTTTTTTCAGGTGAAAGCACTCATGTTATACATTTACATTAACTTGCGCAAGCATATAGACCATAGACAACACAATAAAACTAACGTAGACCATCGAGCGGGGTGACAGATTTAACCCTCGCACGGCTAGATGGCGCTACTAGCGCTTATGTTGATATTGCATAACGTCACGCTCATTCGGTTTGAAAAGCTATTGTAACGAGAGACCATTCAAAAAAAATCATCGTAAGGAATAATTCGCGACAATTTAATCTATTCGCCTCGATTCGTCCACGCCCGAGTCCGTTTCGGACGAAATGAGGCGAAACTTGGACTTCACCTAGCGAACAAATGTCGACTAACTTCGAATTACTTTCCTCTGTAAAAGACGCATAATGAATCGCGTCCTCTCCTGATATTTGTTCCACGAACTCGAGACGAAATTTTCCACTGGCAGAGCGAAAGTTGTACGAACGAATGATTCCGTGGAGATCTTCGGTAAACAGCACTTCAAAGTAGTTGCGACAGTTTCGCTGGGAGAGCACCATTCGGCTCCGAATTGGCGTCATCGAAGATTGGCGCTCATTGTACGTTAGTGTTCCACGAATAACGTTCATTACGTTAACTTTGATCATGTAACGACATTACGAGATCACTGTGTCGAATTGTCTCCGCGCTGATTGAATCTACAGAAGTTTCAACTTCATTGCCAGTGAATTGAGGCACATTCCAATTTCATTAGTACTCGCAGTTCCATTACGGAATTAACTGTTCAGTTACGCACCGTGCATGTAGCATTTCTGCTGTTACTTGCTCACCCACAAAGTTAAATTGTTCTGTTAACAGCCCTATATAAGTTTTTATACTATCATCAAAATCGTCATTGTCTTCAACTTTATTTTCTTCATCTTTACTATTATTGTTATCATTAATCATATTATCCTTTCACCGTTGAACGCTAAGGAGAGAAATTGAAAAATTCTTATAAAAAAAGAAGTTTAGATGCAACAATACTATAGCGAGATTCATTTCAAAACATGTAAATGAACGATATGCAGGTTAAAATTGTGAAGTACACGACCCTTCGTAGGGAGAAAAGTGCGATAAATATATTCTTAAGTGTGAAGTGTCCCTTTTGTGTTCATATTTAATTCAGCCCTTTTTAATTCTTTTATTTCGCGTTTTTATTTTTTAAAGTCAGCTTTTTCTTTAATATATATGCAAGTTTCCTCACGATGTTTTCGTTCGCTGTTGTACCGTGTGATATTTACATTTTGGCTTATAAAACTCACGTCTCTTTGTAAAGTCAAGTGCGTGACGGGATTCGAACCCAGATCCCGAAACCGTTAGGCTTAAATTGAAGTCACTGGGCTGTCTCTGCTTCTACAAAAATATCTTCACGAGCCCTTTCTCTCAAAACACCAACCAATGAAAATATCAAAAGGCATAATTACAAATCGGTAAAAACTAATCGCTTTTTGAAATTTGACAACTTTTCATTCAAAAAATCGTACAAATGCGGGCGTATCGTGTAAAAAACAGCGCAAAACCCTCTAAAATGAAACTGTGAACGCCCAGGGATTGTGGTTGTAGGAAAATTTGTGCGCGACGGTTTCAATATTGGGTAATAGGGGACATTTTGCCGTGACAGCTTGGGTTTCGGCTCGCACCTGTTACGAGCCGACCCGATTACAAATTGACAGATCCAGAATAGTGGTGAGGAATAAGTGGAATGGTCGCTCAATCGATGGAGAGATTCTAATAATTTAATTAGTTCCGCAATATCCGGACATGTTCGTTATTAATCAATTAATTTATTTCCATTAATTTTGGACGTGTTTTTTTTTTTAATATAATCCATTTGCGATGGGGGCACCTCTTTTTGAGTCCCACTGGTGAGCCCGGGACTCTTTTGCAATGGCGGGAAGCCTGAGGCATACTCTATCGCGCTGCATCAGCGAGGATTGGTGAAGAAAACCTTTCAGGATATTCGCATATCATTCGGGATTGTTTTACCTGGCTCCTAGATCCTGTGACAAGAGAACCAGCTTTCTTAGAAGATGATCGTGGATTTGATTAATTCTGTATTCAGGACTAAATTATCTATAAAGCATATACATATGTGTATGTTTATCAGCGGGCTGCCTCCGCCTAATTTGGTATTAAACAAACTTGATTAGGGTTGTTCCAAAACATTATTATACCGCATATTATTATCTGATATCACAAGCGTAGTGTACAAAGTTGTAGTCGACAAAATCTCTACGAGTACGTACAGCCTTCAATACTTCGGAGGCTTATAATTTTTAATGAGCGTAACCCTTCACAACTCTGCAATAACGTTTGCGGGTATGATATTGTTTCTACTTGGAAATGGGCTTCATTAACCGTGGATTAATTTATGCTGTCTCTTTGAAGTACGACGCCAGATGTTATGTGCTCATTAACTCGTCACTAGAGGTGGTATCGTGTAAATTTTAATGAAACATCATATTAGACGCGCGATGTAATTGTACACCTTTACCGTCGACACATTTTCGTCGAGCGCGCGGCTATCGTTGTGATTTCAGTATGCATTCATGTAAAACATGTACCACACGCGGTCAAATCTACGTTAGTTTAAAGTAATGAATATTTCAAATCTAATAATAGTTTTAGAAACAGACAAATACAATACATTATTTCGTAGACTAACACATAAATAAGCAGCATCGAAAACGATATTGGAAAAGTCGAAAACAAACGAACATCGACCTAATTATAGGCAAGTTTAAAGTAAGGTTATGAGACATAATTTTTATGCTACAACAATTATCAACGATCTCATCATTAAATTGTCTAAAAAGGCTTCTTTTACTGACTCACGCAGTGCCACGAATACCACGCAATGGGGCCTTGTAAAAGTCACAATCAACGAGTCAAACTATTATGATCCCGGACACATCGCCAGAAAAATACCTCTGGAAAGAAGATAGAGAATCGTTACAAATTCATGACACCGTTTGTAACATACCAATGTACGTATGTACGAGTATATCGACTGCAGCAATTAACATAGTCGATACTACATTTTGGCCAATTTTGTTTTATTGCATTAGAAGTCTTAGAAT
>DWUN01004055.1:0-11224 GCA_018249975.1 Passova gellias
GTTTATATGTAAAATAACATACATTATATAGTAGAGAAATACTGTTATAATTTATATGGCAGAACAACGTCTGGCGGGTCAGCTGGTTAATTATAAAAATTGCATGTGAATGCGCGCAGGTTGCTGGGACCCGAACGCGATTCCAGTGGACGATTTGTTCAAAGCGACGGTGTTCGCTCTGGAGCTGGGCTTGCTGGAGCAACGCACGCAGATCCTCGGCGGCGTGGCGGTGTTCGACCTGGAGGACATCGGCACGCAGCACGCCTGGCAGATCACGCCCTCTGTCGCCGCTAAGATTGTCAAACTTTTAGTGGTTAGTACTAACACGGTTATGTATATAACGTAGTACGTACACAATAACCATACATACATACATACATTGTAAACTATACGGTTTCAAGAAATTTCACTGCAATGAAGTAACTGAAAGACAAGCTGCAAAAGTGGCCACCAGACACTTAACACCGAAATACATAATGAATATTGGTTTAATAGAAACGTTTCTAGCGATGGTCATTGCAGCTAGACTTGCATCGTACGAATCAACCTACATGTTTTTTAAAGTACTTCTCGTTATCAACAAAAATGTGTAACGACGATTTTCTTCACGAATGTAACAAAACACTTAAATATTGTTTCCAGTCCAGTTTCCCAGCGTCTACACACGCCATTCATATCATCAATCATTCCTGGATATTCGACAAGATGTACAACATATTCAAACCACTTCTCAACTCGGTTACGCGCTCGCGGATTTACTTCCACGGATATGACGCCACGTCGCTTCACAAACACATCCACTCAGAACACCTGCCACAGCGATACGGCGGTATCTGGCCCGACTACTCCTACACCTCGTGGCTGGAGTCTTTAGGGACGAACATCACCGTGGCCAAGGAACTGCTGTCTTACGGTTATAAGTTCAGAGAAGAGCAATTGCCCCCTGAAACAGTGAGACAGCTGAAAGAGGAAGGAGTGAAATTATCATAAGTCAAATTACATTTTACATCTGCGATTAACTTTAGTTTGCGTTTTAGATTTAGTAGTAGATATATTTTAGTTAGTTATTAGTAGTTATAATTTATCATTAAATGGAAACATTTTTTTGCTAATTTTAAAACGGCATGACGCACGGGCTTACGGCCAAGCCGAATGTACTTATGTATATTGTATTGTTGTCTGTAAGTATTTACTACGACAGATAAGAAGCCGGCATGTTGCGTGCCTTGTTTAATTAGTTTTATTAATGTAATGTATTTAATAGGTTTACTCAATGATTAATCAATTTTGTGTGCCGTAAATATTAAGTCATTCGTAATAAATTAAGTGATTCATAATTACTAAGTGATTTATAATAATTAAGTCGTCAAAAATCTGTGATCGATTTGTAACCCTTGTGCCTTCGTCTTGCACCTATACTAGTTTAGTTTGTAGGTCAAATAGGTATTTATAAGTATTTTGCATTTTTTGTAATAAACGTGAATATGCCAAGTAAAAATAATACAATATAATGTGAAAATATTTTATTGTATTTTTATTAACATAACAAATAAATCATGCTGTGATTACGTTTAAGTGCATGATCAGTTGAATGTGTATAGATTAATGCAGTGTATAATTTATAGATGTATCCACTGTACCTTGTGTTGGTAATCCATAAATAAATAAATAAATAAATCAATCCAACGAATAGCAAAAGCAATAATATATTTGTCGAGTTATAAAGATCTTGAATTGCGACTTCTGGAATGTCATTGTCAAGGTGTGCATTCCTGCTTCGCTGCCGATCTGACTGCTGTGTTGACTGCATAAATGAAAAAAAGAAAATATAAACATCTATTTTGAGTTCTATATCAGGTACATAACATGCAACATTTATTATTTGTAAAGATTATTCATTTCATGTACATACTCTATCCTTGTTACTATTATATTACTAGCATGTATAGATAACGGTGTCGTTAACATTACTTGACGAAGATAAGGCTTATTGCTATCTGGCTGGATTCTCATCTCTGACCTATAAATTAAGGGCAATGTCCAAATATTTATTATGACGAACATCTGGGGCGTTGCAAATCCATTAATTGTGTACAGCTCCATGAGTAAGTTTAGTATCTGTCATCAAATTATTATTAGGTACTATACAATTTCTTTATACATATCACACATTTACATTTCGCTTTAGTAATCAAGATACATTTTATAATAGTTATAAAGAATAATACACATTTTGTAGGTATTATATAGATCACGACAAATATGAAGTTGATTTAATTTTACGCATCCTTTAAAACCACAGTGAAATTCTGGAAATCTCGAATCTCAATAGCTAGACGAACAATTGAATTTTGGTACCTCCTAATTAAAACTAGAATGCATAGTTAATTTAATTTATAAATGCTATCTTCTATTGTTATATAAAAGCAATAATAAAACAATGACACTATTATTTCTTATTTACTAGTTTATTGATTACGTGTCGTAAATTAACATTGGTCGTGGATTTTTTTTCTATCTCTCTTCCTCCCTTTAAACTTTCAGTGGACTGTTCTTCCGGAATATGAAATAATCCCGATCTAGTCAGTGAGCTGTATCGTGCACATCGCGGGAACTTAAAATTGGGCATACTTTTAGTGATCTTCTGATCGTGTGTTTCCATTAGTTCTGATACGTGTAACGTTTTTGTATTCCTTCGGAATATGTCTATTAATTTTGAAAAGAAATTCTTTTTACTAGACTTAGGGAATGGAAGAATTTGGTGCATTGATAACGATGGCGATCTTCCCTTCACTAAACTGGAGTGACAGTACACTTCAGCATTCGATCCTGCCGGATCATAAATAACGTCCGATGAACTTCTAATATTACAACAGCTATGAGACACGTGGTACTGTTTTGTTGAATATTCCGAATTGCATTTCTTTTCTTGCAGGCGTTTCTGTAGAAAATGTACGCTGGCCGTGAAGAATTGTTCTTCATTTGACGGTACTTTCAAAGCGGCATCCATCGAAGTTTCAATTTGTCGCTGCATCTCTTAAATGTAGTTATTCCGTTTGAGTACATATTTGTTGGCGCATCGAAAAGTAACACGTTAACGAGGCAAAAACCGGCAACGATAAACGAAAATTGTCGAACTTACAAAATTTCTCCCAGCTTATAAACATTGAATGACACTATTTGACATTTTACAAATGTCACGGTGTTGTCTAAATTTCTATAATAATAATTTCAATCAAAATAAGACGTTGTTTCAATATACAAAGAAGTTAATGTTAAATAGCCCCTGTTCGATTGTTATTGGAAACCAAGGCACGACCATATCAATGTGTAACATGAAATTCTACAAATCATGGATAATATTAGTAAACCTTTACGTACCTACCTAGTGAAGTACAACACTTGACTAATTCTTTTAACGCCATGGTATTTTATATGAAACGGAAGGGAACTTGCAAAGCTTACGAAGCATTTAATTTCAACTGACGGTTCTTGATTGGGGTTTCCAATGGGTACCGGAAAATTGAGATAACCATTTCTCCCATCGAGATAACCATCTATATCGGATATACAATCCATTCACGGGAACAGTGTGGCTCGGAAACAAAAATGAGAAGCCTTTTTTGTACTTACCTAACATTATATTATATTCAGATGAAATTTAAATGCATTTATTTTGTACAAATTTGAAATGTTTGCAAGCTGCAAGTTTTGTTGTGGGCACTAACATTGATACTTTTAAGCGAATATTATTTCGAATTGAGCGCACTACGAAGTATTCCTTCTTTGTTTCTCGTTTTTTATTACCTTACGCAAAAGGCAAACAACTGAAGTCTGTTATCATCAGAAGAAATGTTGGGGTAGGCGTAAATAAGATCAACAACAGAACTAAAGATAAGTGGTCTTCTGTTCGTAAGTGCGTGCGACGCATATAGCCGATGATATACGAGTATGATGAAGATGTATTTGTCTAGGAGGTATTCGTTATATAGAAATTGGAATTATTTTAAAACAATAGAAAACCTGGTGGACACACATTGCGAATTAATGTCGAACGTTTAAACCCGGTCGGTGACCCCGGGTACTTTGCTCAAAGCTAAGCGGAAACACGAAATCCAATAGCATTAAGGAAGCCGAGTAATTAAAAGGATTAATTAAAAGTTTTCAAATGTCTGACTCGATCAGGCCGCTTTGATATTTGATTAGATTTTGAGAAAGTCCTTCTGTACATTAAATAATGGTCGGTTTTTAATAGAGTCGTTCAATAAATTGGATTTTTCGACAGTTATTGATTTTGATTCACTGACCCGTTGATCGAAATAATTATTAAACTTGACTGCAGTGCCAGGGTCGGGTTCGATTCCAACCTTAAATAAATACTTGTGAGATGAGTATGAATATTAGTACTGTGACTGGGTGTAAAATTATCTACATAATATTAATATGTAAGGGAATTAAGGTTTTGTAAGAGTAGTTTTGTAATTTTGTCAGTCATTCTAACTGAACTATCAAACATAACTTAATTATAAAACTCTCTCATTATAAGAGGAGATCTGTATCCAGTAGTGGAATAATAAAAGAGTTGAAAAGAAAACTGAATTATCTCACTTTTTATTTGAAATTAAACAGCGTTCACCGATAATAATTGTTAACATGGTAACTTTTAATTTGATCTCATTGATATAAATTTTTATAGCAAAGTTTTTTTACTGTTTTAACTAACACCTCTTAGGATAAAATAAATTTTCAAATGTCAACATTTTTCTGCTCGGGTTGTTGTGTGGGGTCTCTGCTAGAACGACGCCCTGGGCGGTTGCCTGCAGGCAACCCTCTAAGTTGCTTGTGTTGTGATAAATGTTGCATCTTCTTTGTCGTCGAGTTATTACGTCATTTTGTGTCTGCGTTAATGGATACGTGTGTTGTTGTGAATTTATAAATACGCTCCAAATGATTGCCACTTCAATCGAGTTTCATTAACAACCGTGCTCTAGAGCAAATTGATTCTAAATACATCAAACTATCGAAGTTTACGCGTTTGGTTAAAAATTCGTAAATATCATCTATTGATTGCTACGTCAATCGTCTCTAACTGACAATCCATTATCGAACTGCATATACTTACTTCGATAATCTCACGAACTCAATCCGTTGCAAAAATTCGTGCTTTAGTAAAAAATAACACTAATAGTATTAGCGTGCATTTACGTTTATGTATGGAGATTAGGTTTACCAAGACGTCCTCTTTTTCTACGTCTGTGAGTCCGCGAGTAATGATCCTGAAGTCTTCGCACGGAGTTCGCTGATCCCAAGAATCCCGACCTTTGACCTCCGGTGACAGTGCATTTCGTTGTTGTGCGTATTTCACGACATCTTTGCTGAAAATTGATCGTAAATTTAAAGCAAATATTTGCGTAGCCAGAAATATTAGTCGGGTGCGACTTTAGTGACTCTACTGTTAATGCATCTCTATGTATGTTTACAGTTCAACGTATTGAAATTTTTAATCTTTAACAATGTTTGAATGGTAAGTTTTGTGTAAAAAAATAGAAATTCTTATATTGAAACTATATTTTGTAGAAAGTTCGGAGCACTCTTATCGGATACGAATTATAAATGTTGAAAATCGCAGAATATAACGCAGGAAAATGTTACTTTATTATTAACCGTCATTATCCGCTTTATTTTTAAACTATTTCTTACTTTATTATTGTTTTAGACATGCCACTATGTTAATAGGCAGAAATTGCACATTGAAACAAATAGGAATGCATGGCTCTCCAATGCTATTCTGTTACATTCCTTATATTATTAATCATGTAAAAGACATGATTACCTACATCTGTAAAAACAAAGTGTAAAACATTATAAATCTTAGAAACGTTAAATTCTTTCTTTTCGTCTGATAAAATATTAAAAGAACGTTGCCCTTTGAATGTAGTTAACATGTACAAAGTTGAAATCTTAGCTTGACTTGGATCAAAAATGGAGTTAATGTAATTTACTTCAACTCCGCAGAAGTGTAACAACAACCATTTAAGTCGCGTCGGTACCTTCACCTTCGACATGGTTCCTCTCGATGCAAACATAGGTGGATGCGCCATTATCCGCTATAAATACAAAGTCAAACCGAACAACAATTTCCTTCCGAGGCTAGAACGTTGGAAACGAATGAACTTTGCGAGAAAAATATAATGGCAAATAATTTTACTTGTCGACTGTGTTAACTACTAACAAAGTTTAATCGAAGCCTACGTAACTCCGCTATAAACATTTCTATATTTTAAATTATAATTATTGGAAATTTTGCTAGAAATTGCACACTTCCTTAATACCACCTAATTGTACTGTTTTTAAGTTGTTTTTTTTGATGCAATAAAAAGTAATTATATATATATGTCGTGGTTGTATTTATTGTTCATGGAAATCGACGTTGAATGAAAACTCTTCAATGTACTTAGATATTAACCGTTTACCGAAATAGTTGCGTCATAATGTACTTACTCAACCAGACACTCTTAAAATTATATTTATTGCAACATAACTTTTAACACTTCTGTTTCATAAATAGATTATGGCCGCGAGTTTTATAACTATCGAGCGGTCTAAATTCTAGAGAATATCGCATGCGGAAGCTGCGATGACTGATCTGTCACTTATAAATGGAACGTCCCATCCGTTTAAACGGAATCGATTAAATGATGGTCAAGCAATGCGCGCTCCGAAATTTTCCTGTTGTTTGTTTGTTTTGTCAAGGACTTGAAATTTTTCTAGAAACTCGCGTAGTTTATTACGGCTATTTATAACCAGGATATATTTAAGCGCTTTTGGATTGTAATTTTTTTACCGTTACATAGATCCACAACGGTCTCCGTTCATAGTGAGAGGGTTTTACGCCTTAGTTTATCACGCCGGCCACGTGCGGATTGATACTGATGTGCGGGTACTGTAATATAATAAGAATAACAATCGAGTCGCAGTTGACACATAAAGAAATGTCATAAATACGTTTGACTTTATCACGTATATTTTAATTCGCAAATCGTCGTTTTATTTTGAGAGCGCAGACTAAATTAAAATTAATATAACATCATTTACGTAACCGCATGCTCTTTTAAAATTACTTCAACTCCAATAAAACGCTTTTATGTTAAGCGACGCAGACCAATCTGCGGTGTGTTCTGCAAAAATGAGCAATTTAATTATATTTATAGCGTTTTAATGGTTAATGTGGCGCCAGTAAAACGTATTTGGGATGTGTTGTTCGAACAAGTCGACCCAATATTTATTGACTCAATGAGCGTCGATAGAAAACATCCGTAAGACATCGAGTGGATTCGTCCGATGTCCTATTTGCGAACCGCTTAAAATAATTTAGCAGCTTTTAAACGTTACTAATTACGAGTAGGCATGCTATACCAATATACATTTCATAGCTGTTCAGTACATGAATTTTAAAAGTGTGGCATGTCGCAAAGCTACAAAGGTGAATATCGCAATATATCAATCCAATTGCGTTGCAATTTAATAGTTTACTTGTAGGTTCACCCTTAATTTGTTTGACGAGTTTTTATGTACCTACCGCTAATATGGGTACCAGTAGAAAATGAAACATGAATTTTTAAATATCGATTTAAAATATGAATAAAATTAAGAATTTAATTACTTAAAATTAATAAAAGCTATAAAGGTCCGTGACGTTGTTTGTACTTTTGTTGCGTAAATAGCCGTCCATTAATCGCAAGATGTTTCAGCATTTTTAACCCCTGCCCTCGTCTCCCTTGGTGACACGTGGTGAGGTTTAAGACTAACTTAACCCCTCTCCTCCCACGCAGTCAAAATCACGTGTATTTTTAGTACCTACGAAGAATCTTAAACAACATACCACCATGCCACGTCCCTAACGAGGTAGGCAGAAAGCTCTGAGTGCCAAATATCTCTGTCCTTACAAACTTGACGTGCATCATCTACAGTCATCCAGGAGTGAAGAATTTGAAAATTTTCAGAATATTGTCTTTAAATACAGGTATAAACTGTAATCGATTTTAATTCTAGAAAATTTAAGACCATGACAAAATTGTCTAGACAGGAAGGTTGCAGGTTGTTCTTATAGTCTGCAAATAGCTTGTCATACAGATCACCTAGTTTTGTATTAAAGCATACGAGGTAACGGTATACGCATGCATTCGGCGCCAAAATAACAGAATAACTGCCGCCGGCAAGCACGCCGCTTTTCGGTTTACAAATCGCGCGTTTGACGAAATCTTAAATACACGTGATATCTTACTACAGCGGCCTCCCCTTTGTGATATTTCGTGATTTTTGCCGAAGCCTCTACCCCTTTTCGAGCCTAAGTAGGTACAAAAATGTGTCATTGGGATTTACTTACATTACGAAATATGCAATTATACACCATTTTGTATTTACAATGTAGGCCGGTAGTGAGTGGTGTTTCTACTAGTTCCTTTCTGCTTTGTTTTGTCCGCAGCTAAGAACTCGATATGGTTGATTTGGACTGTAACATGTAGTCCATGTATATAGCACATAATTACATTTATAAACATTATTACCCGGCTGGTTTACATGTGCTGTGGTCATGGTAAATGTGACAGTGCCCTTATAATGGAAAACGTTTCAGTATACTGCATGTTTTGACTCCTGTACAACTATCAAACGCCATGACATGACACTATATAATTTATATTAATCAAATACGTAGCAGAAGTAATATATACTTTGGTTGGAATAAAGAAGTTCATTAAAAGAAGTTTTGTTATTTGACAACCCTATTTTCAATGAATTTTTCAAAGAGCGCTGCCCTGTTCAAGACCGTGAGTAAAAAGGTGATAAAATTCAAAACTTTAATATTGACTCAAGATATTTTTTTGTCGCTTGTTACACTCTTAAGTATCCCAATTGTAGTAACAAAAATGTTGTCCTCACTGAGAGCCTTTCAGCTCGATCTAGGTATTATTTCTATTTATAGGATGTTTATTGAAAAGCAAAGGCATTGAACCCGCCACCTGCAATTTTCCATTCGTTAAACACAATTAAGTGATTCCTTTCTTTCGATTGCGATTTATTACAACGAGGACAAAAATAATAAAGTTCACCTCGGACAGATGAATTGTTTCTATCGAAATGGAAAATCAAAGGAACACGGTATACAGTGTTATTGGTTGTCCAAGAAAATAATTCTACGTACACTCGTAAATGTATAATATGTTACATGTATAATTTGCCTCATTTTTGTGCTATAATATTTTAAATTCGTGATCTTTGAGTAAAACCGGAAAATAACAGTTATGGAATGTCATCGTTATAAGTCATTATATCCCGCGCAGTCCAATATTAGGTATTGATATTATTGAAGTTCGTCATAGAGCTTAAGACTATTTGGCCTTATGATGTGTTTGAGCAATAGACGAAGGTACACTTTTTAATTCGCCTAGACTGTCGTAAATATTTAAAATAATCAAGGCAAGTACTTATTTTTGGTTGCCTGCTGCGGCCTAGACATGTCATACAATACGATTAGTTTGTTATTGATTTTCACGATGTCTGTTCGTCCATGTCCTTGCTGCAGCCGACAGAAAAACCAATTGCACGACCTTAAAGCGGAATGAATACACGAGTACTTGCATCCATTAAAACTGATTTAAGATTTGTTTACGTTCTAAATGACTTAATCGTGATCCATTCATCTTTCGCTTAAAATAAATGTAGTGCTAATATTAAAGATATGGTCTAATTATTTTTTTCCATGATTAATCGCTTCCTACTCGGCGGCTAATAAATTGGAACCACTGTTTGCGATTTTTCTCTCAATGTTATATACAAAATGTACCGTTTAAATTAATTTTACATAACACGCTTGATACACATTATAATATTCGGAAGTAAAAACAATATTATACTTATATTAGAGCCCGTTAGATGACAGGAAACATTTTATTTAAAAAAAATACATATATTGTTAACAACTAGTGTATATTTTAGATCTTTTTATAAAACAATCCCATTCAGAGATCTGTGTTTATATAGCCGTTACATAAGATTGAGCCCACGGACCTACGTCTACGGAATCTAGGAATTCAGTTGGATATAAAACAAGTGATGTAAGCAGCCTGTCAGCGCGAAGCGTATCACGCGTTTCTATTTTTTATATCACAGTTTAGTTACATAATCGACAAATGCAGACCCATCGCACCGCACTGCTGCTGCAAATGGCATCCAGGGTAACCAAATACCGGGCAGGTCGATAGTACATCTGTAATCGTGGTTGTTGACGTTATTATTATCGTATTAAATTACATCTCGAGATACCGTACGCCTTTTGTTTGTTTTTGTAATCAGCCACTGAAGTTACATACAAGCATGTTTATATAGTGGCGCCAAGTAGTTATATTTACTATCGAGTCTCTTTTTGTTAATTGCTTGAGTATCGAACGATGTCTTTATTTTTTGTTCATATCGCTTGTAATTTTGAGAGTTCCTATTTTGCAGGGAAGTTACCCTATCTACGTGCTTAAATCATCAACGGTTAGAATTCTATAAGAAATTTGCCAGAAAGTTCATCTTTTTCCAATGTCAATGGAATTATCAGAATTTTTAAGTGCATCAACTGTGTCGAGGCTTATATTGCTAATATGTTTTACGTTCATATGGAGACTAAACTTGATCACATCATTTATATACGACGAAGCCGTATTGTAAATATAATGTAAAGTGGAAATAAAATAACGTTGTATTGTAATACATATCTTATAAAGTGTCAGTTAACATGGATTATTTTATAGTCAGTATTTAATTTTTATCCACCGTTTATTCGTATTCTCTGCTTCTAAATTTTCAATTTTAATCGAATATGATGCCAAAACATTGTATTGTTCTCTTAAGTTTTTCTTACACAGGATAACCCAGCAGTAACATAACAAGACACTCCGTAAACTTATCATCTTTTGAATTATTTCACTATAATTTAGATTCAGGAACTAAAAAGACCATGCCTTTCGCAGTTAGATCAACTGCTCTTATTTAGAAAGTTCTAGTATGTTTTCAAATATGTACAAGAATAATAACGATGACAAATCAGAATTGGAATCCAATCCATCCAATCCGTCAAGAGTAGATGTACCACAATCTATCTATATCTATATACATATAATAAAACTGTAGAAGAGTTCAATTCTGTACATTGAATAAAAACTAAAAAAAATACGCCTAG
>DWUN01004056.1:0-11223 GCA_018249975.1 Passova gellias
TCAGTTTTAACGTTTTTTTTTTTTTTTTTTTTATTTAGGGAAAACTTACAGCTAAGCTAATTACAAAGTTTTCACGACTATATACTTATGTACATACGATACGATACGACAGTAATGAATATAAAAAAATTTAATCAAATTTCTTATCTGTTACACATTTATGACATGTTTATTATTATAACATCACGCCAGATCCCTAACGGGGTAGGTAGGCGCGAGTACCAAATATCTCTGTCCGTACAAACCCGACGTGCTTCGTCTGCATTCTTAAAATTTAAGAAAACTAAATTTTTACTTAGCGATTTTTTTAATATAATTTTTTCCGACTCCTTCATTGATCCACTACCGCTGTCTCCTCTCATAGTGAAAAAATTTTAGGCCAATGTCTATTTACCTTACGCTAACTTACAGCCAACACACGTCTCAGAAAACATTTATGTATATTTATAATATACACTAAGGTGGTTAAGTATGTTTCTTCACGATTTTTTCCTTCACCGTTATAGCGAGTGATATTTTAATTATAAATCATAATAATGAAAGATGTGGCGCAGGATTTTAACCCGGACCCATGGAGTGGGAAACCAATAGGCCATCGCTGTTTACTATTAATTCAACGTTACTCAGTTGCCAAGTGCTGGCAATTCGTAGCCCGGGGTTCGATTGCCATTCGCACTGCCAACACGTGCCTTTGTAAAGGACAGCATACAGCAAACATTAAACGTTGTTGACGATTAACATTGATATTACTGTATTCGGGTGGACGAAACCAATACTCATAAAACCACTTCGATATTATCTATACTAATATTATGAAGAGGAGAGATTCGATTGTTTGTTTGCATTCGACTGGCCTCGTGGTCGAGCGGTTTGAGACCCTGACTGCAAAACCGGAGGTCGCGGGTTCGATTCCCGCTCACGGCGAACGTTTGCGTGATGAGCACATCTTTTTGTTCTGTGTCTGGTCGTAATAAAAATATCTATATAAGTAATATGTCGCATGTATATATGTATGTTTATCAGCTGTCCGGTTACCATAACACAGGCATTCAATTGCCTAATTTGGAATAGGATAGCCGTATGTGGAATGGTCCCCGGATATTATTATCAGATATTATTCAATAGGCTCTGAAAGTAGTGGACCGATTTGAACAATTCTTTTACCATTGCAATCCTACATTAACCCCGATGAACATAAGCGATAGAATATTTTCAAAAAATTCAGCTTTCCGTATGAAAACTTCGATAATATAAAGCAACGTGTGAAAAAAATACCAAAAATAAGATCCTTATATCCCGCACGCTGCGGAACTTATTGACAATAGAGCAAAGTGAGGTACTGCCGTGCGTAGCCGGGGCGCGCCGCTAGTCTAGATATTTATCTCTAAACAGCCATCAATATTAACTTATCGTGTAAATTGTGTTTTTATTGACAAATTTACTTGGAGTGCGTAGCAGTTAATTGGTTGCTATTGTTATTAAACTAGCTTATGCCCGCGACTTGCCCCCCACCCTCCCACCCCCAGCAATAATTTAATTATTAACGACATCACATTAGAAACCTCAAAAATAACAGTGTTTCTCTACTATATAATGGATGTTATTATACATATAAACCTTCCTCTTGAATCACTCGGTCTTATAAAAAAACCGCATCTAAATCCGTTGCGTAGTTTTAAAGATCTAAGCATACGTAGGGACAGACAGCGGAAGGCGACTTTGTTTTATTCTATGCAATGATAGGGATAATTCCCCCGTTCAGTAATATTAGGTATCCGATGAATTCGGTTAGCAATAAAAGGCGTCAGTTCAAACACTCGTCCGTTGAGTAGTCGCGTGGCACATCAAACGTTTGTCGATTTCACGCGGTCTTGACTCCAGCACGTCACTGTCGCACCTATCTTTTATTGATAAAGATAAAAGAAAACAATTTTGGAACACCTTCTATATGGTTGATTGCAGCATGTTGTGAATAGAACAATAATCGGTAGATATAGACAGATTTTTAAATACATTTAATGTGGTGGACGCACCTTTATACTTTATTTATTGCATTAATTTTTATTTAATTTATTTAATTAATTACAAGGGCATAGTGCAAGAGTTCCAAATATCTCTACATTTTTAGACCTGACATGCTTTTACGAGAATCCTGACTCACCATTAGCCAGTATCAGCTATTCGGACATGATAGACAAGTCAAGACATGATATACAGCATGATAAACAAGTCTACTAATAATGTCCTGTTGGCAGACAATCGTTCCATTTTCAAAAGTCCGACTCGAAAGAATTAAAAAGAATTTGAATAACGGTACATTTTAAATAAAGAACATTGCCTGCCAGTGCTGTCGTTGTAAACATTATAATAATTTGGTGAATTAAATGAAATCTCGAAACATCGAAATGAAATAAAAATCAACTAAACAATTAGCGAATATTGAATCTTGTTGAACACTATTCAATAGCAAATTGCTGTAAAATCTGCTATTTATTGCCATAAACCGCAAAATTTGTTACGCGTTCAAGAACACAGATGTGTAATCATAGTCGACATATGTGTCGGATAATAGTCTGTAAATGAATAATGTCTTCGTAAAATACCTAGAGTTGATCATTAGTGCAGGCAAAAGATTGAGCGTTGGCAACGCTTGTTTTCATACTCCACAATGAGAACACGTACAAATTATATGAGATAGAGAAAAAAGATATGAGAGGGAAAAAAAAAAGATAATTATCACTACACAGACGCGGCTCAAACAAAATAGGCACAAAACAAAAGCTCGAGCACGTGTCAGAAAGGAGAATACTTAGCCGCTTAATATTTGCCACGACGTACGCGCGCGTTGCATGTGTGCGTGTAGACGTACGTGAGGCGCACACATCGACGTAACCGCTGTCTGGCTTAATCTCACTTGTATAGCGCTCAAAGTCTCCTTGAAAATGTGTCATCAGACTGAAAGGCACTATTTTCATACGCGAATACCGTTTCCACTTTGAATTGGCTACAATCGTTATTTTGCTGTAGGTTTAAAGAAATTTATTCTCATAAAAAACAATGTTCACTTATAATGAGACTTAAAATTGGTAACGTAATTGAACATAGATAGCAAAATTTCTGCCTATAAAAGCAATAAACAAAGAAAAGAAAATTTAAGAAAAAACAAAGAACAGTAAATTTAAGCACAATATACAAAATACCAAACAAATGAAAATTTTAAATTGACCTAACTTTATTCAAATCCCGATATATACTTGTTGTTATATAGCAGTACTCCCTCAAGCAATATGGTCTTCTTCCCATAATTTGTTCGTGCTTTCGGTAGTAGAATTTTGTATTTGTTTCTTAAATTGTGTGTATAAACTTTTTTGTGGAATTCCAAGTTTGATTGAATGGATTTAGTAGTAATTTTTTTGATAAGGATGCATGTATAATAGTTGTATAGTTGGCGTAGATTAAATAGTTTTGTATTTTTATATAATTGTAACTGTATTATATACTGTACTTATATACTGTAAGTAAGTGTCACCGTCTCGTAGCCGCGCGCGTTCTTCGAACTACCCGCGGTTGATATTCATTATTTTATGTTATAAAAATATGAATATAAATCGTGAAAACTTAAAACAATGTTATCAACATATTTGCAATAAACGTTACTGGACGTTTACGTCTCAGTTAAATCTGTTACGATATTATTTGAGAAAGGTTTGAGATGTCAACCTATTGCAACAGACTGTTAAGGCGCACAACAACTTACTGTTTGCTAATAATAAAACATAGAAACTAGCTAGAAAGCTCTCCAAAAGATGGAAATACCTATAGACATTTCATCTATCCAAAAGCCAACGCCGACCAACGTGAAATTGTTTCTCTGACATCTGTCAATCGAGAATACGAATGCATACGTAACAACATAGCAGTCAGTCACACATTTGTCACAGATTTGACCATAACTCTACAAGTATTTCTTGAAACAGGAACGGAATAAGTGGCATTATGTTTATACGAGACAAACAATGCTTGTATAATGTAGAATGCCTAACAGTTGCCTTAAAAAGATAACGAGGAAGATTAATTTAGTCCGGAATCGAACCTGAGTAGCACGTTATTCGTGGTCGTAAACTGCATAATCTCGACATACAGTACGAGTTCGAGTCGAGAGGAAAGATTTATTCCATCTTATCTTTTCAATTATCTCCGCCTGATTGGACGAATGTGTGCCGTGGATGCGCAAGTGACCTTACGAGGACTCCTTCCATCAGTGATGTTTCCAGAGCACGCTGCTCTTCTTCACCAGTTCAATGGCTCAAGCATTAACAATCTCATGAGACTAAGAAAAAAACTCTCAATGATATCACTTGCTAATACAATGTAAACTAGTGTGCACAAGTAAAATTTTATTTAAAGTGATGTGATTTTTGACAGCAGGTTTTTAAGAGACTAAAGGTTTATTTTACTATCTGACAGCGCATACTCTATGTATACATGAAGAAATTGCCATGACAGAACCAATGCATTGTCATATACAAAACTAACAGTGTTGCCATTTATGTGACCATTGCTGTTTTATTCCAAAATTAACATCAGCCTTCTGTGCATTATAAAAAAATGTATAAAGAATCGAAAATATCAACAGCACATAAGGAAGTATATGAATGTAGACTTCATAAGAGACATCATTCACAATTCGTATGAATTCAATAGCTGTGATAACAATCCAATGCCAAGTTATCCATACACATTATGGGAGAGACCAACCAAGAAAATTGGTAAGTGACCGTGAGTCCAATGAAATGAGACGTAAACCTTCCTATTGGTTTAGGACAGCGAACATCGCGCACTCAAACATAGCTTTTTATACGAGAACTTTTTTACTTTTAAAGCTACCTCATATTAAGTAGTTATTGGAGCTCATACTTAACTGCAACTAAAAATTATTCGATTATGTAAAGTTTCAGTACATTCAAAAAAACATTAGCAAAATTTACTAACAAAAGTTTGTGCCGATTTTTACCTTCTATCGAGATTTTTCCAAACTAATCTGAAAGTGAAAACGACAATTGTTATTATAATTCTCTACAAATTAGATGCATCTACTGTTTTAAAAATGTTATAAATATGACTTTAGCTAACTTACCACTATACGAGTAGACGACGAAAAATACTATCAAATACTTTAACAAAGTAACAAAATGTCACTGTTACCCGACAAATATAACTCAGGATTGTAGGATTGTCAGGATCGTAGACATAACCTAGCCTATAATATAATAAGAGTTGAATAATTGAACCTACATGTAAATGCAAAAACCTGAAATAAAGAAGGAAACGCTGACAGCACTAAGCGCCACTGACCTAAATACGATTTCAATATTTCGTTACGAACTCACCTTAAGAGATAATATTTGAACAGGTGAAAGTTATCTGCAAATCAAAAAGCAATTGACCATACACTTTGTAAATAATAACCTACAAACCAACAAATTTTGTTCGGACGAAGCGCAAAATCGTGTATTGGTTTAGGACGACGACGATCAAACTAAACTTCTTGTTCAATGAAACAGAATATTCCATATAATAAACAGTGTCATAATACCAAATATGTATGTTATTCTGAATTACGCAGATGTTATACTTATTGCGTAGGTTAGACTCTTAGTGACCGAATAGATGAATTTGCGACAGAAAAACCAACAATGTTATATTCACAGTATCCATTGTTTCACGTTTATTAGGAGTCTGTACCTTATATTTTTGTTAGCGATGTCACAAATAATTAGAATCAATTAATAGATAACACTAGAAATGGTTCGAATGGGAAGGTCTTAATAATATATCTAGTGAAATGAAGCGCACAATTGGGTCGGTTTAGTTCGGCACCGATAGAGCCGCGCGCGAGATCTCCTGCCCGGCCGAGCGGATGTCGTGTACCAAATATTGGGAACAATGTCTTTATCGATGTTCACGATTGAATTTGTACGAATAGGGCTGTGTTATCATCGTTACTACTACATTGTCTGTTAAGTAGTCTTTCGAGAGCTTACAAACAGGCGAATGTGGAATGTGTGAGTGAAGTTGCCAAAACGTTGGACGAAGGATTGAAATGAATATTTTCATAATGAAGCATACCGATAGTACTTGAATATTTATGAAATGATTACGTATTTTTATGAACAAAATTGATTTATTATGGTGTACATCAATCCGTGTAACATTAATAGAGTTCAGGAATCAATTCTCGAACACGCACAATACTTAAGTTCTCTCCTGGGACAGATTAGTTGTGTAATTGCCGTTGCGTTTGATTGTTAGTAAATCAATTTGCGTTGATTGCATCCCAAAAAAAGTTATTCCAATCGTTTAATTAAAACTTAAAACAATCAACGAGTTAATAACTACTACTGTGAAGACTAATTGTTCTACAGAAATAAAAAGAAACGAGCATTTCAAAGACAAAATGAAACTGAACGTCTCTACGGAACTATTTAATTGTTCAATAACGAGAACAAAAGCAACTCAACCGAGCAGGAGGAAGTGTTTTACTATTTTTAATAGAGTGTTAAGTGCCAAGCTTTTCAAGAGTTCCGAACGCGTAACATAACGAAATATTTAAGCCGCTTGTCTCAATACAAAAAAGGCACTATGATTATTTCAGTCGTACTCCGGGGTCTCGATTGAAATACTGTCCTTTGAAAGTTACGTGCATTTTTTTGACTATAAATTTGATAAATAACGTAAGACTCATAGAGTGTATGTACGTAACTTACAATTAATAAAATCATTTGAGTTTACTCGCGGCTTACCGAAACCAAAATAACAATCTTCCTTTAGTGAACTTCACTCGTCAAAGATGGAAACATGCAAGACTCTTTTGAATTACTTGAACGACTCGCTTTACTCGCTGTCAGCCGACAGTACGTCGCGCACGATCACCACAACGACACGTTCATGGCAGTCCAATTCCGCCAACTATTTCTTCAACTGTTGAGCTTAGTTAAACAGTAATGTATAAGTAGGAAGCAGTTTAAAATTAACTTTCTTGGTTAACTTTGGCCCGAAGTCGGAACTCGATCTCGAACTTGCTAACTGGAGTGTATTCGGCTGTTAAGGCTTTAACACACGCGCCAGCCTCGACCGAAACGGCCGACACTTCGACTGGAATGGCTTTTGGAAAATTGGAACTTGCACGTACTTCATTTACTCTTGCAATTTATACACGATTTCGTGAGCTTCAAAACTTTCGAACATGCAGTGTGGCTGCAATGCTTTTTAAGTCGCTTTTACTTATAAAACTACTTTGCAAAGTTATATTTTCCCGCCAAAATCTTGCAAAGGATAAACAGGAACATGCTATGTATATAAAAATGACGCATTACATTCACCCAATTGGGAGGTTTGGCGTACGTAAATGGAGCATACACCACCACGGTGCCCCAATGCGGATATATGGAAATATATCATTAATTTCAATCTATCTGTCCACAATTTTCTCACTTAAGACGAGTATTTTTAATGAAATGATAAAATAGCGTATCATTTATGTGATGAGGTTGCTACTTTTTTCGGCCCACTGTTGGGCATGGATCTCTCGCGAAATTGCGTGAAACCCGAACAGCACTGCAGCACGCTACTCCACAGGTGGCTGGCAGGAATGTAGAAATTAAAAAAAAGATCAAATATAAAAAGATAGATAAAAAAGATAAAATATGTACTTAAAGAAGCAGCGTTATACAAACAGCACAGTATACAAATAGAGAAAGCCACGCCCCAATCAGAAGTGTGGGATCTCATTGAAAACGCAATCAGCCCGCGCGTACATGATAGATGAAACTGTAATCTTGTTCCGGCGCGAGTGTACGAGTACCGCGCTACAGCTGGATCTGTGTACAACAGTGGTTTTCAAAGTGTGAATTTTAAATCTTGCGCGTTTCTAAACCAACTAACTATTTGATAATACCTTTTGCTAATCTGTAGTAAACCGAATTTATACAAAATGTATATAAATTAATAAATAGGTAGTCAGTAACCTACATTTAAGCGGTCCCCGTGTAAGCGTTTGGTGTTAGCTGTTAAAATGCATAGCCCTTCTAAGGAATAGGATAAAATTTACACTTGATAATGAGTGCCACATTCGTTATTTGAAAGTTTAATAATAATATTATCAGTTATTATTAAAATAATGTATTCATTTGCCTCCCAAGGAATCAGCGGGGAATGACATTGACAATGAGAACAGGTTACAAAAGTTTGACAAACACTGTGATAGCGCGCAATCGCATCCGATTAGCCTACTGATATTTTAAACTGTGATAGTGAATATACTATGTAGCTTGTCGTATTATAACAATAATGATATCTTGGTTCCTTCTCCTACATGACCAACTGACACCAAATTAGCCTGTAAAATCCATACTACTATTACAAATGGGAAAATATGTTTGTTTGTCCTGCTCTCTCATCAGAACGGAGCGACGCATCGATGTGATATTTTGTACAGAGATAGCAACAGAGTTGGAGAGTGATATAGGTTACTCTTTTTCGCGGGAAAATATCCATTTTTGACAGGAAAACGCGTTTTAATCAAACAAGCACTACAGATGACGGTATGATATACATATGTAACAACAAAATAAACTCTTTGACCACGCGACGTAATAGCCAGTTTTAAATAAGATCATTTACATACAGTACATTGATAACTTAATACTTTTTTCCAACCATTAATAAATTTTTGAAACAACATTACGACAGAAAGAAACCAAAAAGACTGAACATATTTGAGTAGCATTGTACAGCTGTGAAACTCAGTTAATAAATAAAGCATCTAAATTTGTCAAAGCACGCACGCAAACTAAGTGGGTCTAAACTTTGCAGGAAGTCGAGCATTGCAGGAAACTAGCATTGCCCAACCTGCGAGCAGACAATTTGCTTAACACAAAGCAGCTCGATAGCAGTCGATATTCAAAGGAAATTTCGGATTAGGAACTTGTCTCTCCTACATAAGACTAATAGTAAGCGAACCAATTGGATTTCAGTAGCCGCTAAGACCAGTGGTTAGAGATACCTTCTAACAGCTAAACCAGAGGTCGTAGATTCGATTTCCAGCAAAATTTTTTTTCAATGAGCACAAATGTTTGTTATGTGCCTGGGTGTAATAAAAATTTCCTTATAAGTATGTATACGTGTGTTTATGCCCAGTAGTGGGACAGGAAAAGATTTCAACCATCTTTGTAACGAAAATGCTAGCCGCCGATTCGTTTATAGGGAGCAAGTTCGCACGATACTTAAGTTAGGAGAAGACTGAACAGTGCTTTGCAACTCGGTATAAACGTTATATGATCTTCGCAGTCGAACAACGAGGCAACTACGTGTAACACTGTGAAATGATTACCGTGAAACTTCTAACTAATTACCCTTAGTTTTATTGCTTTAAAACAAATTTTACTGTCCTCCTGGGATATTCAAATATTTATAAACCGAGGAAGTGATATTTTACATATTACGACAAAAATATAAAGAAAAGATACTTTATTTCCAAACCTTTTATTGTTCCCTTGGATTGAAATTAAATATTTGCCCCTTGGACAACCAGACGAACATACCAAAGACAAAAATATTGAATGAGTCGGGTATTCTGATTATAAAATCAAAATGGAAAAGATTTAAAAAGACAAATACGAGTGGATATGTAACCGGGCCATATTTAGCAATTCTTTCTGTCGACGGATTCGCTGCGCTTCATCGATAATTGACGCACTAAAGGCAGTGTGTGACAGCAAATATCAGGAAACCTATATACGGACCAATCACAGGCTCGCATAGAATAGAATAATAGATTTATAATTAATAGTAATAACTATGAAAATTCCACACACGACTGATTCCAAATTAGGCATTGGAATGACAGTGTTATAGTAAGCAAAATTTTATTCCACTATAAATATGTCTCCTCTTATAATGAGAACATGTACAACGATAGACCGCGCTGGACATATACGGATTATTCAAATCATAAAAATTATATCTTAAACAAACTTCACAGGTTAAATATCCTCACCATGGAAACGCTTAACATACGAACAGAGGCTATATAGACACAAATGCGCAATGCAAAACGTGGTCACGCGCGCAAGGAGTCCGACACAAGCTCCGCGAGCAATCACACGTGCGATACAAAACTTGCCGAGTCTACAATTGTGAAATATGTACCTGCCCGCGTGTAATGTATGCGAGACAAACAGCACAAAACTGAGGGTTGTTTTCGGCGGCGGCAAGTATTCGCTATCGTCCTCTCAATTCCTAACACGTGATTTATATTCATAACGCGGCCATTTGTCGCTTCGTGTCTGCCGCTGGCGAGAGCTATAAGCGACCATTACGATAACGAGCGTAAGCGGTTACATTAATGAGCGTCATGGTCGAGCGGTTAGAGACCCTCACTGCAAACCCGGAGGTAGTGAGTTCGGTTCCCACCCAGGACTAACATTTGTTTGATGAGCGCATTTGTGTTATGTGTCTGGTCGTAATAACCTAGGATGTCGGGCTCGAATTCCATTCGCGACAAATATTTGCGTTGCAAGCACGACTACTTGTAGTACTACTATTTATAAATGGTTCAAAAAATTAAGAAAACGGATAGTCAAATGAACATTCCTACTAAACTCTCCCAGTCTATCACTTGTACCACACGTGAAGTCTTATGAGGTATAAAACACCCTATATAAATGTAGTTAGTGGAGATCAAAGAAAAGCACGTTCAATCCGTACTCTGCGGGAATACGCTATGAGCATAACTCAAACTTACGTTCGAACAAATATTTTACACAACGATAAGCCAGATTATCGCGTGTTACACTATTCTGAATATCTCGTCTCGTAAGTAATGGAGTTTTGGTTACACTATCAGTAATTAAGCAGTGATAGCCTAGTGGTTTGAAATTCAGCCTTCCGCTCCGGGGGGCTTGGATTCGATCCTGGCTTGTTACGTGTGTTTCATAACTAAACATTTAAATATCACTCGCTATAACACACTTGTTTGTTCTGTGTTTGGGTTTAAATATATATATGTTGTATGTTTAACAAATGTCTGGTTACCATAACACTGGCATTTAGTTGGCCAAGTCGGGTTTGGGTGTAAATTATCCAAAAATTCGATTTCATAATTATCACTAGTCTGTTTAAGTTTAACGGTGGTAGAACCTGTATACGGTTCGCCCGGGGAAG
>DWUN01004057.1:0-11222 GCA_018249975.1 Passova gellias
GAATGATAGTTAACTAATAAATATTGTTTGGCATTTCTCAGACGCCCGACCTTCAAATTACCCTAAACATTTAACTATAAAGCAGTTCAAATGAAAGGTTAGAAAGCACAGTATGAAAATAAAATATATTAACAAAAACTACACAGAATTATTTTCTTATTATTTTTTATTCACTATTTTGATTATTTTACAAGCATCAATACTGTCCATGTTTACATTTTTTGTCCTATTTAATTGTTTTGTTGTTGTTTGTATTACCTATCCTGATTTTTTTTTAATATGCAAAATATGGTGTGTATTGTAATGATTACTGTTTATTCAATATATTTGATGTAAGTGTATTTCGCTTTGCCGAGCACGGAATTGCGAGCTTTTTTACTACGGGTATGTATTATATATCAATGATTTTAGACACCTTAACAGTCGATTGTTGTATGTACGTTTCTTATTTTACATTAGATATTGCATGTTTCGTAGAATTTATAGAATTTATTTATATTTTCAAATAATTATTTTGCTTTTTCCGATAAAGCATTATATACCGCAAATATTTTTGCTTATAAATTTGTAAAAACTTGGTCTTTGTCCATTTCGATTTGTCATAATTAAATTCATGGATCAGACTTATTGTTACGAATAAATCTACGAAGTACATAAATCGGTATCCTATTTTTTTTACAAGCGAGAATAGATATATACATACATAAATAGTCATTTTTATATCGATTCTAGCAACGTTTTACTAGTGTTTAATGAAATAACACCGAAAACGTATATACACAAAAATATGTTAAAATTCTGCAAAATCCTACGTCAACTTTTGCATGCAGCAATCATTTTCGAAAATAACCTATCCCCCGTCCTCGTTTGTAGTGACAACCTTTTTTTTATAATTTGAGCGAGATTCGCAAATGATCCGAGTAATTATATAAACGTCGACCCTCTTCATTTCTCCGGCTCCAACGAGTCCATCGTAATTGGGCGTACCGTTTCTACATAATAAGCATATGATATAATATAGTCTGATTTGCGAGGCGATGTCATCGCTTTTGTTATCGTTAACGTTATTAAAATATAGTAATGAGAGAGATAAATAAATAGATTGATGGACACACGAAATTCCTTTGATTACATTAAAAGGTGGAAAATTTTATTCGCTTTCACTAACGCGACTCCCTGGCTGCCATTTAGAGTAGTGCCGTGTCCACGAGCAATGGAAGCTGTCAAAACTGCCACTTCATTGAAATAGCCGCTTATAATCGAAATAAAACTATTATTAACATTGTCCTGCACGATCATAAAATAACGGTGTGTTAAACATGATGTACCATTACATAACGTGTCTGCTTTCTACTCACTGACTGTATTTAGTTACACTTTCACAGTAAAACCATTTCAGAGCGTCAATACTTATCTTCAATAATTAAAATATTGTTAAGCATCGTATCAGTTATAATTTTGGAATCCGTTGTGACCCTATTTCAGGGGATATGTAAAATGACATTGCATTTTTAACAGTATCTTAACTACACTGTACTGTTTTTCTTTACAAAAGTAATGTATCAGCGAACTAGTTACCCCGCTAGAGGCATTTTATTGTGCGAGACCTTTGCACTATATATTATTCACGTATAAGTAACAGAGACCAAGTTCATCGAACCTATTAAATTTATTATGAATTCAAGCAAATATTAACAAACGGTAGCTTAATGTAATTATAACCAGCTCTTTATATAAAATATAACCAACTTCTCTAAATATTGAATCGTTTTTGTAAAATGCGAACAAATTCCAAACATTCATTTTAATTTTGGCGTAAAAACAGGTTACTGCTACCGACGGTGACAAAGATAGACAGCAGAATATCGTCTACTTCCTCACTGGTCAGGGTATCGACCCGGATAATCCCTCAAACAGCAAGTTTGACATAAATCGAACCACAGGAGAAATATTTGTATTAAAGGTATGCCAAAATGCATATTTGTTCAATAATTATTTTACACGTGTGTTACTTACATCCAATTAAATCGTTCCAGCTGTGGCACTGGGGTCGAAGGAAAATGAATAAAAAATTCCTGTTCAAATTTTCTAGTTTAAGGGTCATTAAAGTATGAGGTAATAAGCACCGAAGGATGGTGGGGGGTCTTTGCTTCTGTGATGCCATGGGGCGCGGAGGCTTTTAGATGGTGGTTACGTTAGCAATATTTATGTATTATTTCTGATCTTTTGCAAAATTTAGTAGGTTTTAATTCAAACAAAATCCAATAGTAAATACCTATGTTGACGTGAGCATAGGTGCGGGGGGTAGGGTTTTGTTGACTTACACTAACAATAGGGAGGGGGGGACTTAAAAATTGTTAAAATTCTGCTTTAGTAATACTTTAATGACTCTTAATTTAATATAATATTGATAAAATATTTTTCATACTTCAAATATGATATGTTCAAGTAAGTCTGAATAAAATTATAACATAATGTCATGTCCACAGCCTTTAGATCGTGATCAACCTAATGGCCGACCACAGTGGAGATTCACAGTTTTTGCTCAGGATGAAGGCGGTGAAGGCTTAGTGGGATATGCCGATGTTCAAGTGAACCTAAAAGACATTAATGATAATGCGCCAATTTTCCCACAAGGCGTGTATTTTGGCAACGTAACTGAGAACGGAACTGCAGGCATGGTCGTCATGACGATGACTGCGATAGATTATGACGATCCTGCTGAAAGTAATAATGCCAAATTATGGTATTCAATTGAAAAGAATGTTATTGAAGAAGAAACTGGGTCACCTATCTTTGAAATTGAACCGGAAACGGGTGTTATAAAAACTGCTGTATGTTGTTTGGATCGTGAAAGAACACCAGATTATTCTATACAAATAGTAGCCTCAGATGGTGGAGGGTTAAAGGGAACAGGTACTGCTTCTATAAGAGTAAAAGATATAAACGATATGCCGCCGCAGTTTACTAAAGATGAATGGTTCACAGAAGTCGATGAAACAGATGGTACAAATTTACCAGAAATGCCTATCCTTACGGTTACTGTACACGATGAAGACGAAACGAATAAATTCCAATACAAAGTTATTGAAAACAGTGGATATGGTGCGGACAAATTTACAATGGTCAGAAATAATGACGGAACTGGTTCGTTAAAAATAGTTCAACCGCTAGATTACGAAGATCAGCTACAAAGTAATGGTTTTAGATTTAGGATTCAGGTTAATGATAAAGGTGAAGATAACGATAATGATAAGTATCACGTGGCTTATTCGTGGGTGGTAGTTAAATTAAGAGATATAAATGACAATAAACCACAATTTGAACGCGCTAATATAGAGGTATCCGTGTATGAGAATGCAGAAGTCGGTAAGAGTTTGGAAACGTTTAAAGCTACCGATCCGGATCAAGGCGGCAAGAGTAAAGTGTCATATGCTATTGACAGATCATCTGATAGAAAAAGACAATTTTCTATTAATCAGGAAGGCACTGTCAGTATTCAAAGATCGTTGGATAGAGAGGACACACCTCGACACCAAGTCAAAATTTTAGCAATTGATGATGGTATGCCTCCAAGAACTGCTACAGCTACATTGACAGTAATTGTACAAGATATAAATGATAATGCTCCAACATTCTTAAAAGATTATAGGCCGGTTTTAACAGAACATATTACTCCTAAAAAAGTCGCTGAAATCTTGGCAACAGATGATGATGACAGATCGAAAAGTAATGGTCCACCGTTCCAGTTTAGGCTTGACCCTGGTGCCGATGATATTATCAGAGCATCTTTTAAAGTAGAACAAGATCAAAAAGGTGCTAATGGAGATGGAATGGCTATTGTTTCCTCTTTACGATCTTTTGACAGGGAACAGCAAAAGGAATACTTAATTCCTATTATAATTAAAGACCATGGAAATCCAGCTATGACTGGAACTAGTACGCTAACCGTTGTGATAGGTGATGTAAATGATAACAAAATGCAGCCAGGATCGAAAGAAATTCTTGTATATAATTATCAAGGTCAAGCGCCAGATACTGAAATTGGAAGAGTTTATGTATATGATCTCGATGATTGGGATCTACCCGATAAGAAATTCTTTTGGGAAAGTTCAGAACATCCAAACTTCACTTTGAATGAAGAAACAGGTATGATACAAATGAAACATAAGACAAGAGAGGGTCGATATCACTTGAAATTCAAAGTTTACGACCGAAAACATACACAAACAGATGTACCCGCTAATGTAACTGTTTATGTAAAGGAAATATCACATGAAGCTATTATAAACTCTGGATCCATTCGGATATCAGGTATTTCGGACGAAGATTTTGTCCGAGTGTGGAACTATAAAACTCTTAGTGTATCAAGGAGTAAATTAGATATATTTAAAGACAAATTAGCAGACTTACTGAATACAGAAAGGGAAAATATTGATATATTTAGTGTACAACTTCGAAAGAAACATCCACCAGTCACTGACATACGTTTTTCAGCACATGGTGCCCATTATTATAAGCCTATTAGATTAAATGGCATAGTACTTATGCATCGAGAAGAAATTGAACGAGCAGTAGGAATCAATATAACTATGGTCGGTATTGATGAATGTCTTTACGAAAATCAAATGTGTGAAGGATCTTGCACAAATGTCCTAGATATTAGTAATTTACCGTATATGGTTAATGCTAATAAAACTGCTCTTGTGGGCGTTCGAGTCGATGTGATTGCTGAATGCACCTGTGGAGCGAGAAACTTTACTCAGGCAGAAACGTGTCGAAACTCACCTTGTTATAACGGAGGTAGATGCATAGAAGGAAAATATGGATTAACGTGTTCATGTCCTCCAGGATACACCGGCCCTAGATGTCAACAAACTTCTAGAAGTTTCCGAGGTACTGGTTGGGCTTGGTATCCTTCATTGGAAATGTGTGACAGTTCTCATTTAAGCTTTGAGTTTATAACAAGAAAATCTGAAGGAGTTTTATTGTACAACGGACCTATAGTGCCCCCAGAAGCCGAAGAAATAATGGTGTCAGATTTTATTTCCGTTGAACTGGAACGGGGTAATCCACGTTTATTAATTGACTTTGGTTCAGGCACATTGGAATTACGAGTAAAAACCAAAAAGTCACTGGATGATGGAGAATGGCACCGAATTGACATTTTCTGGGATACTGAAAACGTCAGAATGATAGTCGACTACTGCAAATCAGCAGATATACAAGAAATGGAGGATGGCACTCCCCCAGAATTTGACGATTCAACGTGTCAAGCTACTGGAACTATTCCACCGTTTAATGAATACTTGAATGTAAATGCTCCATTACAAATTGGAGGTTTATATATAGAACATTTTGACCCTACACATTATCATTGGCAATATATGCCTATTGGCAAGGGATTCGATGGATGCATTCGAAATCTTATTCATAATAGCAAATTATATGACTTGGCTCACCCAGGACTTTCCAGAAACTCTGTAGCAGGGTGTCCACAAACGGAAGAAATATGTATTCAAGGTGATACTACCTCAAGATGTTGGGAACATGGAACATGCGTAGGTAGTTTTACTGAAGCAAGATGTCAGTGCCATCCAGGCTGGACAGGTCCTTCGTGCAATTTACCTACTACACCTACGAGTTTTAGACCCCAGAGTTACGTAAAATTTGCTTTAAGTTTCGAGCCTGATAGATTTAGTACACAAATTCAACTTCGATTTAGAACTCGCGAACCACACGGCGAACTTTTCCGAGTTAGCGATCAACATAATCGAGAATACGGCATCCTTGAAGTCAAAGATGCTAGATTACATTTCCGATTCAATCTTAACTCCTTACGTACAGAAGAAAGAGATGTTTGGCTTAATTCTGTGGCAGTTGATGACGGTCAGTGGCATATAGCTCGTGTCAGTAGATATGGAAGCGCCGCTACACTTGAAATCGATGGTGGCGAAGGGAGAAGATATAACGAAACGTTTACATTTGAAGGGCATCAATGGTTATTGGTTGATAAACAGGAAGGTGTCTATGCAGGTGGCAAAGCCGAATATACAGGAGTTAGAACTTTTGAGGTATATGCTGATTTCCAAAAGGGTTGCTTGGACGATATCAGGTTGGAAGGAAAGCATCTACCATTGCCACCAGCAATGAACGGGACGCAATGGGGTCAGGCAACCATGGCCCGGAATTTGGATCGGAACTGCCCATCTAACAGTCCCTGCATCAATGTTCACTGTACTGAACCATTTGTTTGCGTCGATCTCTGGAATGAATATGAATGCACGTAAGTAACTTTTATACATTAACTCCATGTAACTTAACCTATCTCTCTTTTCGTATTTGATGAAGTAGTAAAAGTTCCATAAAAGTTGAAATAATGAAAATGTAAAGAAATATACAAAGGAAATGCAGCTATTTATTACATGCATTCAGCTTTTCAACGTCGCAAAAAACTTTCTTATGGCATAACTTTTATTTTAAGTTGAGATGAAATAGGATGTGAAATAAATTTTAAGACTTATAAGTGTACTAACTTCGTATTTTTTTAAAACGCGCACTGAGTTCTTTCTCTGTATATAATATATATTATACTTTGTAACTGTCGCTTAAGTTATGCATATTTATATCCTATGTAATTATTTTTATCGCGTTATTATATATCTGCAAAATCGTCAATAATTATAACTGTTTAGTTTTTGTTTGTATGTCTAAATGCTTCGATATGCCTTTAACGGCCTCTATATATCATAGTATTTTTATTAATCAATAATAATTTATTTATGTATTGTGTATATGTTAAAATATTGGAATGGTGTTTAGTTGCGGTGAGGGTTTGGTATTATCACCGGACGGCAAAGGTTGCGTTGACAAGAACGAATGTCTCTACTTTCCTTGCCGCAACGGCGGCTCCTGCGTCAACCGGGAACCCGGCTACCGCTGCCACTGTCCCGAAGGATTCTGGGGCGAGAACTGCGAACTCGTGCAGGAGGGCCGTACGCTGAAGCTCAGCATGGGCGCGCTCGCCGCCATCCTCGTCTGCCTACTTATTATTATGAGTGAGCACTAGTCTTACCACACTAAGCGTGACCCATATGTCCACTCCCTCCACCATCTCACCGTCGCACCTCGTCTATGTATCGTCGTTCATTACTGTTATAGATGTATCTGTATATTATTAGCTGTGGTACTAGATATGAGTATAGTAGTGCATGCATCACAAGGGGCTCAGTGCGCGCGGATATCGTCGACGGAGAGGTAAAGCGCACATTGTGCAGGTGTCCCGGCGGTTCAACTCGTGCCAGCGGCACGTGTGTCAACGTGAATGAGTGCGTGGAAAACCCATGCCTCAACGGGGGCACGTGCCTGGACCGCGAGCCGGCCCGCCGCTACGACTGCATTTGTGCATTCGGCTATACCGGCCACGAATGCGAGCTGGAGCTACTTGCCTCTGGAATCATCACGCCTTCCAGGGATTTCATTATAGCTATCATTGTCTGTTTGTTTTTGCTTCTAGGTGAGCACCATCATTCATTACATTGCATGCTTCGTCACTTACTTCCAAACATTTATTTACAGTTATTAACTGTCGATCTAATTTAAAAACAGTTCTTTGCCAGCAATATTATTAACTTAAACACTCATTACTACCTTAAATTGTTTTTAGTAACTGACGAGTTAATTTTTTATTAGAGATATGAAAACATATACTTAATATTGTGCAGTATACAAAATCTCTTGTGTTTCAAAAATAGAAGATTAGAATAGGCTTAGAGTAGAAAAAAGATTATAACGTCTTTAGAGCATTTAAATATAGTCGATGTCTAATTATTTCAAGTGGCACAAATTATCATTCTGTTATTATATCTACGATACATATTTTAACGAGTGCCGGGTTTCTCTAGTCAAATAATAGGTTTGCCAAACCTGTCGCTATTAATTTCCAAACAGCAAGCTTCAACACTTATGGTTGAATGCGTTACTATTTGTACTGTACGTGTGTTTGTTACAAAACAACTGAATTGAATATTGATTTCAAAGAAAATAATTTCAATAAAATTTCCGACTATGTAATCCCATTTTGTTTTATAAAGATCCATTAAGTACTTAAAGGAGGTAGATAAATACATTATTCATATATAAGTAAATATTAAATTTTAAAGACAAATATGAAATATGTGGCATGGTGTTAAATGTACGTTGTAAATAATTATATGAAAATCAAGAAATCAATCGTTTTGTCTACGAAGTAAACTTTCAATAAATTGTATATGACATAGTTAGATTGTTGATGTACCCATTCATTCACATCGAAAGAAAATTTGCATAAATTCAAACATTATACATAAACATAACATGCAAATTTGTTTATCACCCCTGTTGTATGACAGCCAGTGGGAGCCACTCTTGTAATAAATAACAATTTCGATGTTATTTATACGATAAATGAGTAATGTATAAACATTTTGTGGTCGCTGTTATCGGAGTTGATTAATGGCTTTATTTTGGCAGTCCTGGTGCTTGTATTCGTGGTGTACAATCGGCGACGCGAAGCTCACATCAAGTATCCAGGGCCTGATGATGACGTCCGCGAAAATATTATTAACTACGATGACGAAGGCGGTGGCGAGGACGATATGACCGCTTTCGACATCACTCCTCTTCAGATCCCTATTGGAGGACCTCTGCCTGACCATGTACCACCGAAATTACCATGTGAGTTATTAGTCGCTACACCTTTATTTATAAGAACTCACAAGTTCATCCTTATTATATGTATGACTGAAAATGGAACCATCGTTCTTACATTTTCTTAGAACGATTAGATTTATACATTTGTACAAATATTATTAGCGTAGTACTGACATCTTATTTAATATTTTTTATAGAACTTATTGAACATCGACATATTCGAATTATTTGTTTATTGTCATTATTTGTAATCCAATAAAATTTTGAAGACAGAAGCTAAAAATATTCTATAACAAAATATTGTAATAGCAGAATTTTGAATTATGAAATGAATTAAATTTAAGTTACATCTATATTACCTTAAATATACATAGGCAACATAACAATATAAATGCAATACCTACCTATACAATAGGAAATATGCAGTAAAAAAAGTATAAGAAAATTCATACATTAATGTGCTCTGTATTTTATAAAGTAGTACGAACCTTGCAGACTTACCTTTCTTTTTCGTTAAACTTGGGACTTTCGTTGGAATACAATCTCTCGTGACACTTTTGACATTTATGTTTTTTGTAAAGAATTATTATTTATATAGAACATGGTTTTGCAGGTAATTTCATACCTAAAAAGGTATTCATTATCGTAAACTCCCCAATCTCTCTAATGATCTTCCTAAGATACTGTACGTAACAATACCGATACACGCACCCGAGCGAAAAACAAAACGAAGAAAATATAACAAAGACATTACAATTTCAAAAAATAATAATCTGATGTCAGTCCTGTCACTGAACCGTGAATGACAAGAAGACAACAAAAATTCAACGGCGACAAAACTGACACGTTTATGAATACTTTTGAAAAGTTCCTGAGGCAGGTTTATAATCGGGGAAAGTATGCTACGCACATTTCAACCTATTGTCACGTTTCGAATATAAATATATAAAGATAATGAACTACCATCCATTTGCGAAATTATTGTTATTTTTTCTTGCGTTATCTACAGTCGAGACCGCTGTATTTTTTAAAGTAATAGGGATAGAAAGAAAGAATGGATATCTAGATATATAGACACGAAGTCCCATAATAGTTATGATGTGGCTGTTACAGCCGTCTCTCTTATTAATACCAATAATTTTGTTTTCATTTAATCAAACGTTACCTATATGTCGTAGGGAGATCCGTAACAATGTAAAAGATAATTTTTAGCATTGTTGTTCACGACAGATTATAATATTATTGTTTTTAAATTAAGCCCCTCTGCCCCTGCCAGCGCAATAGTTTTGAAATAGAAGAAATTACTGGTTTTATTTACATCGAGAAGGGAAATAATACACCCAATTCACAATCGAACATATAGGCAGATATAAACCAGCATCGATTCGTAACAATTGTAATTAATCGCAAAATAGGACTGTTTAATGGTTGGTAACTTTGCTATATGCATGCGGGGACGAAATACACTATGGTGTAGGCACGAATCAATATTTGACACACACTTGAAATATGACCCATTTTGATAATAAACCACAATGCTGCGAGCTGAAGTTGTACATTGGCTGCCTTTAATTAATGTTTTGAATAAAAGTTCACAAAGGTTCACACAATCAATAGGAGTTCGTATATTAATTTCCATGTGTATGGCAAGAAATTTCCTATACTGATAGCTATATTTAATTGAGAGCCAAACCATAGACAAAAAGCTATTGATTAAATAGGCTCCTTATAAACGATTCTCAGCCCTTTGATGTTTATAGATTTCAAAAAGCAAAAGCGGTACCCTTGTAAATGTCATATGTCCGTCCATTGGGCCGATCGGCGTAGCCTCAGGAGTTTGAAAGCCATTTTGGTAAAATTTCGCACAGACCCTAACTAATCAAAAAGTTGTCTCCCGTCTACTGGGATGCTTAAGTTCGGAATATGACGCTTATGTCCATAGAAATTCAGTATGAATGGATATGTACAGTTATTTAAGTCAACTTAGAGTAGGTCGACTTAAGTTGAAACGGCTAAGAAGTCGGTAAATTTGTAATTCTTCCTTTATAGTTTTTTCTTTTTTCTCTACTAAACAATATGCTTGCATACTAGGAAAGCACTGCAACTTTATGCATTAATAAGGTTTAAAAAAATAAAGTAAAGTTGGAACTGATAATAGATAACGTGTACATGTATATCCGTAAAGTAAACTTGAACTTTTTGAACATCTTGAACGTTCTTTCTTTAATGTTATATATTTTTAATCCGCATTTTAATATATTTTGTTTTGGCTATTCCATTAATTGAGCTGTCACTGGCGTAGGCATTATTATTATGTAGAAATGGTCCTCGTAATCTATACTAATAATATAAAGCTGAAGAGTTGGTTTGATTGTTTAATTGTTTGATTGTTTGAATGCGCTTATCTCAGGAAATATTGGTCCGATTTGAAAAATTCTCTCAGTGTTAGGTATTTCGTTTATCGAGGAAGGCTCTAGGCTATATAACATCACGCTAAGATGAATAGGAGAGGAGCAGCAATAAAAAATAAT
>DWUN01004058.1:0-11222 GCA_018249975.1 Passova gellias
TGTTATTATTTAATATAGATAATATAACAAGACAAATAGCAAGTCATTTGCCATCCGTCCAAATATTACGGTACGGAGTCCGGTTTGATAATAATTATCTTATTCGTTGTCCAATACGTATTAGTGCAGGGTCATTTCCGAGTTTTTTATCATTCATTAGCTTCAATTCATGCTCAAATTGCGACGTTTTGATAATAAATAAAAACAATTTGTAACCTCGATACGATATTAACAATGTGACCTTTAAATAATTAAAAAACATCGATCTAAATAGCAAAGAATATTTTTGAACAGTAATTTACTTACGCTTCAAATGCTATGCCAAAACGAATATCCGCCCATACGAAGGACAAATCGAAATTGGTATTATCTTCGCTTAACGGCTTAACTGTTCCTGACTTACGCGTATTTAAAACATCGATAATCCATCAAGGCTTTTTGGGAACGTTATTGACAACAGGCCTATTGGTCCAGTCGTCAGAACCTCGATTGCTGAGCCAGAGCTTGAGGGTTCGATTCCCACTGAAATATACATATTTCAGTCTGTTTAGCATTTACATATAAAATTATTATCTGTATAAGTAAGTGCATGTAACTGATATTTCCATAGTACTAATTGTACCTGATTTAAATTAAAATAAATTAATATGAATATATTCGAAAACGTATCCAATCGTATCCAATTATTCCTCGGCTTTGTATATGCATGTCTTACGTTGGTCTGACACCAATCGTTAATGCAGTGTGTTAATAAATCGATACTAATATTGTAAATGCGAAAGTGTTTGTTTTTCCCCATTTCACGTGAAAACTGAGCAATGAATCGATGTGCTTTTGGTATGGAGACAGAGTCTGGGTAGCATAGATTTTTCCGATCACGCGGACCAAGCCGCGGTTAACTGCTAATTTAATATAAAAGTTTATATGAAATGAAACAACCAAGTGCTGAGCAACCGTAACTTTTATATTAAACACCGAGATGAATGAAGACTCATTTCACTCGTGAACACTCAAAGTTAATCCGCACTTTACAAAAGCGTCGTGCGGTTGCCATGGATACACTCATACATCTGTCTCATACATAAATACGTACACAAGCAATCTGTTGTAATCCCCGAAAGGGATGTTAATATCTCTGGCAATGTCGTACAAAGATACGTTCGAAACAATTTCTAGTTAATCCAAATCTTAATTTACCGCGGCGTTCTCCTTTGTGATTCTGAAGTGAATTGTGCGTGAAACGCGAGTGACGTGATGCGGTCTTTACACTTATGAAAAGCAGGGTGACGGTGTCAGGCGCAGGGTGAGGAAGTAGCGACAATAGCGAAAGCGGATCGTTGATATACGAGTATAACAGATTGACGGCACATTAGTATGTACGTCTCAATATTATATTTTTTTATAACTTTAAATCAAGAACATGCGACTGATCTTCTGAAGGTCAACATATTACAATTACGAACATTACGAACATTGCATTTTCAGGAACGATTTTAAGTTTTCATACTCTTACCTGTAACCGGAGTAAATGTATGAGAAATGGCAAAATATGCTATATTGTTCAGGCTATAGACATCTTTCAGGTTTAACTTTAACAGTACCTAACGAGCGCTTTCCATTCGAACAAAGGCGCAAATTAACAAAACCGTATACCGCCGGAAATCGTGTTCCCCCTGCGCCCACACGTTACGTCACGCGAGCGATGAGCGCTGACACTTGACTGACTCCCTCGTTAATTTGTTACAGAGCACCCTATACATCGGAATATATAGGGGTTGATCCATTTACGAGCCGGTGCGTCAAAGGTTGCTACGTCGCTTTGCAAATCTATTGCAACCGTTGTCCATATGAAACAGAAGGGAGAGTTTCTATCGAAAACACGATATTCAGTGTACTCCATTTGCATTTTTCTACCATGGAACAATTTTACGTGCCTACGGAACACAGTCTTAAGCCTCGAAAGGAAATCCAAGATGGAGATCGAAATTGCGATCGCTAACCCGAGGTTATTATGAGTTTACGTTTCAGATAAAAACGTCGGCTGTAATTTATGTATCTACATCATTTGCGTAACGTGTTATCTAAATAATTATTAACCTTACATTATATCAGAAATTGGCGTCTATATTCCGCAAAACCGAAGTTCCTCGACCTCGCCTTGAGAGGACCGCCGTGCGGAGTGTTCAGATATCAAAATTTAAGATGAAATTTGCCTTCTGTAATCCCGTTTACACAGTGGAAAGTTTCGCCGCTCTTTCGTTTAATTTCTAAACAGATAAAGAGGCCATAACTTTGTACAATGTTGAAATTGTTCAGAATAAACAAAACTCAATCATTCCGCTCGCTTAGTGGAATTGCTAGAAGACACTGCTTTCAATCGCCTGTAAGACCTGTTTAAGAAAATACGTTACTCTGACAATTCAAAAAAGGTAACATTTATTGTATACTAGCTGATCCAACAGACGTCTAGCAAGAATTTCTGATGAACTTCTTTTGCCTTCTGACCTGGTCTTCGTCTCATCGTAGCGAAGCATATTAATGAAATTTAGTATTTGCATAAATCTTTATTCGGACTATAGCGAAAGTCCAATCGTTCTCAAATGATACAATAACCAGAAGATATCATTTAATTCTTATTTAGATAGATCATTTTGCATTTACGTGTTTCCCAGTAAATTCTACATTAAGGTGAATTACTTGAGAAGTATATGACTTCTTGACGACCTTTACAAACAGATCCAGAGTTGTTTCAACGACACCAATGTGTATTCGTTTATCGACCACACAGATGTGCAAACCCTCAAAAGTTCATAGACCCCGCCCTTGGAGACAAAGAGAACGATGAAATCGTCTGCGGACTGCCTACGTATGTGTACCGGTGATACAATCATAAGCTTGATCGTCGTTTAACAGGCCGTGGGCAAACATTATCAACATTTTAATCGTGAGTATTTGAATATTGATGTTTTTATTTGAATATCAAGATCGGGGTTCATATTACATGAATATGTATTGGGTTTTATCTTCGAAGCGAAAGCAATCAGCCTATTCGAGCTTTGACGAGTAGGATCGGCTTTTCCCAGGTAAAATCTTATTGTAGGTATTTGTATTATATAGAATTTTTTTTCCATAATAGTCAAGCGTTTGACCGCTACCTCGCGTGAACGTTATGAAAAACCTATGTAAAATACTTTCGGAATACCCAAAAAGCATTATCGTACCTCAGTCGTAATCTTCAGATAGAATTCTGGAATTACTACTGCTTTGACGGAAAAGATATATATCATTGTGCTACGAAAAGATACCAAATAAAATCGCAATGAAAAAAACGTCCACGCTGTATATAAGGTTATTTTTAATCTATCACCTTCACATAGGTACGTGTGTATGTACCGCACTGTGCTCCGGAATCCCGCACGGTATTTTGGGCGAGGAATCTCCTTCCGGTTGTAAATACACCCGTCTCCGGATAGGTGCGCCGTTAACCGCGCATATTATACTCGTTCTTTATACCGATTCAGTATTACAGATACCACTATAATGCAAATATATATTGGCAATGCAATAATTAGTCAGATTAGAGATTGCATTGAAAAATATTACGTACGAATTCAAATACAGAGACTGAAATATTTTGAAACTCTTGATTTTAAACGAAATGACAACAATGTCGTATTATATGGGAAATCTATATATGGTGGTAACTGGAAACTCCGATTCAATTTATTAGGTACATAATGTTTGCTTTCGACAGAACCGTGTAAATTGGGAGCAATATCGCTGATTTGTAACAATATTGTTGAAATGAATAAGCCGACGATAATTATTATCAGTATATTGGATTTAGTTGGTAGGCACTGTACACTATACGTATTATAATTAGAATAATTCCAGAAGCGATCTGACTTATTGACATTTAATCTGGAGCAGACGTAAACAACGACGGTAGCTTTGTTTACAGTATTGCGACGTATTTATAACTTATGTAATATATACATAACGTGGTTTATTATATTAAGCCCACATTAAAGATATTTTAAATTTTATATGCTGCATCTATGTAAATAGTTTTAGCTTTTAGCGCTTACATTTGAATAAACGTTTAAAAAACAAAGAATGGATGATGTAAGAATGACAAAGCAGATAAACAATGTAAATGTTTAAGGATGTAGCTGCCGAGGGAGACTGAGACTTCCCTACCTCGATCAAATAGGTCAGATAACTAACTTATTGCAGAATCAAGCGAGTGACGTATGTAGAAGAAGCACATCACATCTGTATATTAATATAGATATTTGGAAGTCGGTGTGTCCTTCTTCCTACCCCATTAGGGACCGGATGTGACGTTATAATAACAATAAAACACGAATAAACCTATAAATTAGGACCTTAATGATTAGGTATTAATAATTTTCTAAAAAAGCAGAAGTGCATTTAAATGTTTTAATTGGACAAATAAAAAAGTTTAGATTTCAAATCGATTAACTATTAGATAGAAGACGAATGCAATAGCATCGTTCGATGTTAAGCACGTTAATTACACGCAACAATATCTAGTGATAGCATCCTCCGGATACGCGCGACCTAATTAACAAAGAGTACGCTGTTCATAGTCTGCCAGGGGACACCCTCATGCATTATTACCCATCGGTAGATCAATTAAAACTACCGTATCCATAAACTGTTAATTGAACAGTTTTGTTAATTACCTATTAATTTGAAATTTTTCTAAATTCCTTAATTCTTCTACTGGGGCCAATCATAAATTCGAAATGCGCTTTTCACCTGTTTAACTCCATTCCTCTTTGCCACGCTGTATCTTATTTACAGCAACTCGGTCAACAAATTACATGTGGCAATAATTTTGTGGATGGCACAGAATTAAACTAAACTAAGATAAATAAGCGAGCCAAGATCAACTAAGCGTTTGAGAGAGTTCGAATTTTGATTTTTTCCTTTTTAAATTACAATAATAGATTCATAGATTACATAGACCAAGACATCAGCATAAATAGATTGAAGGTCGAATTTCAACGAATAAATGATGTGAAACCCCGGAGCAGATAGTGCGCATTCGTCCCACAAGTGGCTGGTTCAACGACTAGACAGCGGAACTTGTCTGTGGTACATAAAATAGCTAATTATCTATCGCACAAACCCCACGCAGTTCTGGCTCTATACATAGTGTTTGCAAATTACTCGTGCACATTGATCATATAATGTATATAGTTGTTGACACGCAGTTTATAATTATTATTATTACTATCTCAAGTACACGAAAAAGGTATTGTTAGACTAAGTTTTCAATGGTATAAATAGTTTAATGAAAACTTCCCTGGTAATAAACAGTAGCGTTCTATTTAAAATCGGAACGTGCTTTGTTCGGAGGTCAAAGTTTATACTTGACCTTTTATCGGAGCACAAAGAGCGCATTAAGGGAATACTGCAATTGCCACTCTGATAAACATGCTTTTCGTAACGAACAACAAACAATTTGAATATTAAAATGCAATCACAACACTAAACTCAATTTCGTCCCCAACTACATATACTGCGGTAAGATTTCTTTACATTAACGATAAGCGTGCGCCAAATTTGGTCCCTCGCCAGGATTAAAAATGCAATGTGTGCGCAAATTTGTCGATAACACAAACGATATTCGTTAATTAACATTTGGGTAACAAACATAATGCTTATGTTCGCGTAAAACATTACAAATATCACGAATACATTAAATTAAGTAGTTGTATTAACGTAAATTAAGCATTGATGTATACTTATAGAGACGCCAAAGATATTATTCGCTTGTAGTTCATTCCTTAAAGGTACACATGGTTAAGACTGATGTGTGTGACCTTTAAAGTAACTTCCTTATTAAGTAATTAAGTAACACGTTTTATATTCAAAACTTTCAGTATTACGGACGTGATTTTACGTGTCGGTTTACTCTAGTCATGCTACCGCGACACGTGTGTCGTGGGCGTTGGTAGAGTTTGTGGGCGCTTAACGAGCGTTGTGTCGTGAGTAATGACTGTCGACACCGTGCCTAGAGCAAATCCCGGGATGAACGGCGTACGGCTCGAACACGTACACACTTCTTATATCCTACCTAAATCTATGTATACCTTCAAACATATATCTTTTCAAAGTCTAATAATAGAAAACCACAGAGAAATAACCTCAGTGAATCGCTTTCCAATCACTCACTTCAATCTGGGTTCAAATCCTGGCACGCAGTTCCGACTTTTTACAGTTACATGCGTTTTTAAAGATTAAATATAACTCGTTATAATGGCGAAGGAATACATCGTCGACGCTTGATCAGCGTGATAGTCACTGACTTTAAGGGTTCTAATTATTAAAGTAAAAAAATCATACTTCACAGGAAATTATGGCAGCTTGACTCCATTGCTCTCTACTAAATAAATGGCATTACCTTATTTTGAACACGAAAACAAATGGGTGCGTTACTAGTGCTGTAAACGTTTATATTTTTTTTTATATTCTTAATATAACAAATACAGGTCTGAAACAGATGAAGCGATTTTAATTCGCTGAACATTATTAATCGTGATATTTGAATAAATTTATATTTTATACATACATAACTGTTTAAAGAAACAAACGATACAAATTAATACCGAAATATTCCCCTACTCTCTCTACACTACTCTTTTTCGTACTCTTAAGTATGTTCGACCTTCTGATCTATTATTGCTAAATGACACTTTAGACACATAAGGGAAAAATTTCATTTCAAACTTTGAAATGTTATCGTTCACCTTTCAAGACGGGATCTCACGAGCGTCTTTATAAGTATGTTGGGACGAGTACACAGCACTTTTCATGCATTTGAAAGAAACAGGTAACGTTGGAACTGTGACTATAAAACGGAAGCTTGCAACGACACAGTATTAGAAACTTCAAGTGGGTGACATAGACCGTGCTTTCAGTCCATCTCGAATAAAATCAAAACACTTTTTGTAGTCCAGCTATATAAAATAAGTACATGGAGATACACATAACATTTGTTCATCTCTCGCCTCGGCCCGTCTCGTGTCTGCTAGATGGCGCGAGAGAAGCGAAACAGAGTAACATTTTCCCTCGTAAAAGGGACATCGTACTGTCGTACACCGGTGAACGTGAACAGAGAACGTAATACATAGACCGTATGTACACAAAATTTACTGCACTTATAAATTTTTATGCAAATTGACGAATGAACCTTAGCGAATCAGGTCACGTCGACCATACATTCACAAAACGAGAAAAATACCTTTACATGTAATCAAACTAAAATAAAACTTTATCGTACCCTTAACACGCATATCTTTTTACGAACACAGGTCCATGAAACTGCAAAGACAATGGCACGCATAAACTGTACTCTCCAACAAGTACACATACTTCATTCATTAAAACTACTTATTTATTACGTGTTTATGCACGTACAAATATTCTTAATAGTGTAGAAAAATACTTTTCAAAATTATGTTTTTCTTTTTGTCTAAAAATATCCGTGTTTTAATTTAAATTCGTAATACATTTCGGTACAAGAGCTCACAATAGTTCATCTACATCGTAAGTTACTAATAGACATGCATAGTTATTTGAAGATTACAAGACTCGTTGGGGAAGTCAAAATAAAGTCTAGTGTGCAAGTCACGGAATTCGCAAAAGTTGGAAAGAATGGCAGGGAGAAGCTAATGAAAAGCAATGTGCCACTAACGAAGACGGAACGGTAGCACAATTGAACTACTCCTGGATGATTATTAACTCCGTATCCTGTTCGAGGGGCCAATAAATTTTTCGCGACACGCTCCCGAATGGAAATGAGTTCGGAAACTTGTGTCAGCAAAGAAGAATTGTCTGTTTACCAACGTGATGCGGAGCCGCAGAGTTAACAAACATCATGAAGAAAATATTGGAAAAGTTTCTTTAACCTTCCTTTTTATTTAACCCGCTGTTCTGAATAACGAGATAGTGCCTATTTGAAAAATACGATAACAATTTAATGTAAATATAGATCCTATTTAATTGTAATACAGTACAACATAAAATGCCCATGTCTTAGGGTCGAGGATACTGGTCATCGAGTAGCTAGCAACCCAAAAAAAGTTTGTTTGCAACATTCATAACATAAGAAAATATGCATACATTGTAATTAAAACGCATTTTTCGAATACACAACAGTATTTAAATTCGTACCGTGTTTCATTCATTTATTTCCATCCATTTATTCTGTTTCCCTGGGATATTTGTTTCGCATCAATCTTCTGCGATACGGAAGCAAATGGATGCAGTATCAGAAGTCATTACCGCCAGCAACGATTGGTTTTCATACAAGAGAATTACGATCCCGTGAGATATTCCCGTCCGGATTGCATTGAATGACCGAATTTCCTGCATTCGATAATGCTATCGGTCGTATCAAAGGTCACTGTGACGCTGCGCTATTTCCAATAGAGGGACAAGACAAGATTGTCAACTGTTTTATAGACATTCAGATGAAGATTTGTGGGTCAAGGAGAGTTCATTTAATTATTACAACGCAGTAACCATAGGTCACGCTACATTGAAATGTAGTTATATTATCGAGTCATTCTCAACTCCTACTGTATGAACACATTATCAGGAGTCTAATATAAGTGTTTGTATATTATTTGCTAATATTGTTGGTAGTTGATTCCAGTCGAGTATTGACGACTGGTTTAAATAATTTACAATAAAATTTCAAAATTCATCAATGTATCAGTAACTAAAATAAATGCATAAGAATGATTTAACTTAATTACGTTTCATAATGAATTTGGTCGTCTCACCCGCGATTTTATTTGCAGTACATTTTAAATTTGTAACTTGCAGTTGCAAACTTAGCTTTTAAAACGGAACTTACCAGAAAAAGCTTTGTGCAAGTCTTGAATTATATCGAACACAAAAGAGGTCCACTTAGCGCCTTATAATGGTGGGTGTTCGTGGGCGGGCCTGTGAGAAAATTAATTTATACGTAGGCTATTTAGCAGAAAAATTACAATAGGTAATTAAACAAGACGTCTTTCTTCATTAGCTGGCCCCGGACGCCTTTTGTTGTGTATAATGAATTTATATTTTTCGTGTTATTTACTGCGCGCTTCGTACCAACTGCGTTCGTAATTTGATTTATTGCACACTAGCTTTCACCGGCATTTTTATATTTGAATTGTGTCGCATGGTAACAACTAGTACCTGATCTAACATTATATAACACTAGCTTTTACTGTGCTGTGGTCAAAAGAAATATTTTGTTCACACGTCATACCGTTATTGCGCCGGTAACGCCCTCTGTAGTGCTTATTTGATTAAAACTTGTTTTCCCGTGGTAATGAGATATATTTCCGGGACAAGTACCGTATATCATGCTCCAGCCCCTTGACGATATTTATATCAAATATCACAACGATGCATTGCTACGTTTTGACGTGAAAGAAGGACAATAAAAAAACTTTCGCATTTACCATATTAGTATGAATGTGTTCATTTTTTTAGGTATATACGGGTACTAGCGACCGGCCTCGACTTCGCACGGTAGAAGATCAATTTGCTTTATTGTCAATTATTTACGACGTCACGTTAGAAACCTCAAAAATAACAGTATTTCTCTACGATACAAGGGGTGTTATTATACATATGAACTTTCCTCTTGAACCGCTCTGTTTATTTAAAAAAACCGCATCAAAATCCGTTGCGTAGTTTTAAAGTACTAAGCATTTATAGGGACAGACAGCGGAAACCGACTTTGTTTTATACTATGTAGTGATAACGCCTCAAATGTCTAGTTCAATTTCTCAATAAGTACGTACTTAGTACTAACATATTAATTACTGTGACTATAAAAAGTTATGCCCGTATAAACATAAATATTATTATTCGATTCCTTTGCACTTTGTGTATGTTAATTTAATTTTATTCATGCACAATGACTTTTTAATGTTGTGATCCATGAAACACAAAGTAACTAAAATGTAATGAATATAATAATAATATGAACTGCGAATGGACTTTTAATTTTTATTAGTTTTCAGGGAAGAATAACACTAAGATCATTATTATAACTTGTAAATGCGGAGATTTATTATTATCGGAAATACTAAATATTTATTTAGACATCGGACGGAACCCGTTTACGTTGGTACTAATATTTATTTAAACGTAGCAGCCTAAATAGTAACAGCAATCACTTCATAAATTCACGATAACCGTAAAAATGTATAAGAGTCCGTTTGGGCCATCGGCAATATATATCTGTTTTGTCATGGATGATAATGGGAATCGTCGATCAAAATGTCGAATAAAGAGAGAAAGAACAGATTAGTTGCTGCTAAGCGGAATGAACCATCCTCAGCTTATGCCGTAGCGATCTACTGGTTTTCAATAAATTTTAATTTGTTGCTGTCATTCGTACATACAACAGCATTGATTTGTACTGCAACAGTGCACCGCGATAAGATACAACAACATCGTAATAAACATAACACTTATTTTAATGAAAAACGACACTACGCAGTTTAAATTATTACGTTGACAACTTGAATATGTAACGGTCAAAGTTCATCATGACACACTTGTTACGATTTTCTCATAATTCATTATTCTCGTGGCGCAGTTAAAAACCTTTGCGCATTACTGTCACGAATAAACAAATAACAAAGGTCTTTGACACAATCGTTCTATATTTGAACTGGACATCTTGACGCAGCTTAACGTTTCTCTTCTATTCTGTTACACCTATCTCGTTTCGTTTTCTGTTTATAAACATAGCAATGAAGTTTAAGTGCTACCTGGCGTCAAATGGGCTCTGAATGCCGTTGAAACTCCAACGGTATCAAAGCTTTAGTTGGAATCAGGTGCATTACTATTTCCTAGACCTTGTTAAAGACGGCTAAACCAACCTATTATGTCCATCAAACAAGATCTCAACGAAAAACTACTGGTCAACGCGTGAATTAGTTTCGAGGTCAAATCTTCTAGGTTTGATATAGTGTGACCTCTAGGTCACACTATATCAATGAAGCCACCTCGTCAGCCGCAAAAAATGAGCTAGTATGCATCTTTATTATTAATTTCTTTAACATTTAAAAAGTACGCTAAAAGTTAAGGCTTATATAATTAGGATTGCTTTTAGAATAGTAATTAGGTCTGGTGGCTTTCCATCAAAACATTGATATGTATTTTGATGCATATGG
>DWUN01004059.1:0-11220 GCA_018249975.1 Passova gellias
CGCAAAATTAGTTCCTTTTACGTACGATAGGGGCGCTGTACATTTTTCATACATTTTTTTACCAGTTACCGTACGAATACTTAGTCGCTAGAGGTTCGTGCTAGGGCCGCAGGTCGCGTCCGGTATCGTAAGTTTGTGCGGTGTTATGCAACACGCGCCGAGCGCTTCCGAGTTACTTTTTTGCTTGACTGTACAGCGCTACTGGTTTTATTTGCGCACTGAAAGTGATGCGCTTTTAAGTTCGAACCGTGACGTTGTTTACGCAGATTGTGACTACTTTTGGATATAGTAATAAATATTTTTCTCGTTTGCCATCACAAAGTACGCAAGGTAAGAAGGTCCATACATTTTACGTACACGCGATAAAGACGGCGTACAAACCTAGCACCTTGTCTACGTACTTTGCAGTTCTTGTGGTTTTTTATTGTCTGATGGGCGAGCATTATGCTGCTTATCACTTGGGAGGTTTACTTTCCTTTATTTTGAAAAATGGATGGCAGATCCTCATTTTGTGTGTTGGATCATTTTATATAGACTGCTTATCTGTTTTATTCATTTTACATATTATGTTTATCAGATGTCCGGTCACCGTAACATATGCAACTCATTGGCTTATTTTACGCTCGGCAATCGCTATCGGCGTAAGACTTGTCTGTAGCTATCCAACACAAACAAAAATTCGAATAACAGAGAGTAGTAAAAGGTAGTGAACTGTTTTGTATTTGTATATCTATGTCATCATTCTATGTATTTAATCATCAATATGCTCAGGAACTATTCGCAGCAAACACCGTAACTCCTGTGTTAGTGAATTGAAATTTTCGGAAAATTACAAGGCAGGTACGTAGTCTGGAGGAGAAAATTAACGACGGCTGGAGCGTAAAATTGCTACGTGGCTAGACAAGAGAAATGTAATTTTAGTGCTCCCTCGGGACCTCCCGAGCAGGTACCTAACGTAACTAACGCTACTGCTATTGTAAAATTAATTTTATTCGGAAATACGCGCAACTGGATTGCAATTTTGAATGTCGAATGTTAAATGTTTAAACTGATCGCTTTTAAATGAACTCGATGGATCTCATTTGTGGCGACTTGTTCAGCGGTGAACTTATTCAAGCTTAATTTTAATGAATCAATCGTCTGATGAACGGTTCTGTCGATTTCGCTCATGATTGATCGTGTTTCCCACTCGTAAAAACAAATAGGCAGAGATTTTCGTAACGGCTATCATAAAACAAATGTCGTGAGTGCTCTTCGGATGAGATGTCTGCGGGTGGTATGAATTTATGTCGCAATTTTTTGGTCGACACGAGTACTGTTCTTACCCCTCGCACGCTGCATTAAAGATCACAAAAGTGCTCGGGTAGAACTTCGAGATGGCTTTTTGAGCTTACGAGATCGACTGGAGCCTTTTGAGTTGCTACTTATAGATGTGACAATGCGTTTTAGATTTATGTAATTCTACTCGAACTTCCCAAAGAATGTCCTGGTAATGTTGTGAATATATGTATAACTATGAAGCCATGGAAACTGATCAGCGTACGTACTGAGAGCTTGAAGTTTTCTTCCTTGAATAAATTTGCTAATTTCTGAATTTAATTTGAATGTATAAATAACATAGATCCCAGTTTCTAAATTCTATTCACTGGATAACTTTTATTGAGATTACTCGACTATTTTAATTTATTTTCAAATCTCGAGTCAACATTTATTCAAGCCCCCAGCTAGTCAGATATTTGTGAAGATCAAGTTGGCAGTCGAAATGTTGGCATTAAAACTATTCCCAACTTCAATTCGAACTTCTCAACCCCTTAATCTAAAGCGTTTCGTCGATCCCAGTGAAAGATTGTTTGTATTTCGATGATGCCGAGTACAATTCCTCTGAACATTTTTATTAAAAGCCTTTAAAAGGGCAAGAGCTCTATCAATATAAACCTTTTTTTCAATTATCGTGTTTGTATACCGTAGTTTCATTCAATCTTGTTGAAGAATAGCATTATGGGTCTTACACCAAAGTAGAAGCATTTCAAGTAAATAAAGCGCTTTGTTTTGAATCTGCTTAAAATGGCAGCGTATTTAAGTACACTATCCTTACCATAGACATCGGTATTGTTTGTCTGGATATTCCTATTCATCAGGACAGTTGTTGGTGCAATTATGATATCTATTTCATTCACTAGCCTCATCATAGCCACCTGTAATGCTGTTGCTGGAATATTAAAATATAATCTGTGCTTTTCACTATAACTTTATTATCTATTGTATATGGCAGCTGTCATTGTAAATATATATGGTAACAGTTAATAAAGTAACTACATCAAACACAGATTATATTTTAATCACAAAAGGCTAAGCGTACGTACTTTTATCAAAATCAGAGACACGCTAACGAAAGGCCAGGTAAGGAATATCTGTAATATACGACAATTTTGATGAAGGTAGGTAAGTAGAAGCGAAAGAAGTTGTATATATTGACGTGACCGTGTGTATGTAGTATATCAAAATTCTAATCGGTATATCAATTTCAGATGCACGTTTACGTGAAATATAACCGGACTCATCGCAGTAAGTGGAAACTGCGATCTGTCTGCCGGCCGCCGTGGTTTGTTTTCATTAGCCAAACGACCACGCTCTGTTGTTGTAGTTACACGTGGCTGCGAGGTCGAGGCAACTTGTTAACGCTATTTCAGTAAGTGTAGAACCGTTGTGTCCCGAAACAACGGCGAAACTAACGCTTTGTATCAAAGGGAAGTACGTGCACCAGACCTACCAATTCAGACCGTTATTCGAGCGTTAATACCGCAGCTGATAGAAGGGTTACAGCAACATGACCGTCTTCATGGGAACGATTTATCGTTTATTTAAATATGGAAGGGAGTACAAATTGATAAACTAACACAGATTAAATTTATGGGATAAATAATAAAGGCTTAAATGTGTCAGTATTTCTATGCATTTGCATGAACTCATCACGGAGAGAAATAAGGAGGAGAACTTATGGACAGATATGAGATAATGCATAGACTACATAAGTGGATACCCCCTCTTTTTATTTAATTATTATCTTTTCTGTATTGTCACTAGTAAAACTATGATACTACGAGAGTAGTCCGTCCATCTAAACGTCCGTGTGTCGTTCTCACCCGTTCCCTCACGACACGAACGCCCGCTCGCCGCTTGCTTTAAATCACTTTCATCTTAAAAGACCCCTGAACATCTAAATGATGTAAGAAAACGTTGGATCTCCAGATTTAATAGAGATGGCTCCTCGCTTGCCCAAAACGACATCTTATTCATCGCTATCGTGTTTAACGCTTCAAGGGTTCTTTCTGCGATCTTTACTTAGATTATTTTTATATGTTTTGCTTTTGTGTTTTTAATATTCATTTGAAATTGTGGTTAGTTGTGTCCGTGACCATATTGTTATGAGTGCAGTTTGTAGCAATTTTAAAATTTGTCTCAATACGATTGCAGATTCCGTTATTGGAGTACACTGCAGTAAGTTTATTGATGAACTCATCCTTGTCATCCTTAGGTCATTAAGTCCAGAGGTGTCTACTACTGGTGTCGGGTCTTCATCAAACGTCGTCATAATTTAAACTCCTCTATTTCAGGTCTCACCGGCTTCTAGTCCCAGACCGTTTATTTACATCCATCTTTATTGACTTTCACATATCTTATATCACTGAGCTACAGTGCAGCTTAAAGAAAATTTGCATAGAACTCAATGTCAATTGTTGGAAAAGAATTGATTTGTTTCAATATTAAGCCACATCCAATTAAAGCTTAAAACTCAATTTATAACTCAACAACAACAACAATAGTTGCAGTTGCCAGTTTCTTAAAGCGGATCAGGATTAAAGATTTCCACCGGTTAACTTTCTTCCTTTCTTAACCTATTGCTTTCTCTTTTATCTTCTTCAAAATCGTCACACGTGTATTCTGCACTTAGCCATTTTAGTACGTCCCTGATTTGTTTGGATAACTTACGACAAACAATCTACAATACGTGACACCCTCCGTCCAATGCCTGGCGCCGTTCCGCCATCCCCGTTCAACTCCCCCACCTAATTTCGCGACGCGACCGGATTAATTGAATTTCGAGGCACACCGCAAGCCGGCGGGCTGTTTGCGCTGGAGGCTCTGCCGCTTGTCAACACCTGTAAGACTTCATTAAAGCACGGGAAATTATTGGAGTGTGTTGCATTGTTTGGATGGGTTTTGGTGGGTTTTGTTCGGTTTTTATAACAGAGCTGTAAACGTATTTTGATAATTATTACAAGTTTTTTTAGCTTTTTGTAGTCTGAGCCCTAGTGAGTAGCGTCATTGCTGGGATTTTATTAATACGTTCCACGTAAACGTAGTCGCCGATCGGAGCTAGTTTATATTAATATTAGGAGGATACGTTGGATATTGAAACGAGGTTCTAATAATAACAGCCTTGATATTTCATTCCACTGTGTTACGGCGGATGTTTGGATAATATACTGAATTTTTTTTGCGATTAATATATTACTATCCTGGATAATTCTTGTATTATTGTGAATATTTGTGAAATATTAAAAATGTCTTATATGAAAAAATCTTATAATTGTAAGAAATAATCTAACCGGTTAACATACTGAAACCTTTAATACAATTTAGTAAACTTAGCTACAAACATACCGCACATCGTATATGTGTTTGTGTGTGTTTATATCTCTTAGCTGCGAGGCCGTGTCCCTCCGTGGAACTGCCCGGTATTAACTAGTATAATTAACTTTATCTATCCATCAAGTAGTCTCCTTGTAGAATTAAGGAGAAACACGGCTTATAGTGTACTTATGTCCGAGACTTACAGTAAGCACTCGGCTTGTAAGACAGGATTATCTGCTTGCTCGTCGAGCAGGAGAAGTAGATTGATGTGTCTATTGCACTGGATATGTTTATGTGCAAATATTTACCGTAATGTACTGTAAATATTGTATTCTATTCACATGTTTCGGCAAACATCGCGCGACACGTCCGCTCAAGTAGAGTTACTGTCGGACAATGAACTTTTCGCAGACTACCCTACAAGTAGCGTTGTTTTTTTTTGCGCACAACACTTACATAATTTTTTGTTATAAGAAAACCTTAAAAAAAAATTATAAAATGGTATATAGACAGCCAGTAGAGCGTGGAACACGCAATATACATGAGATTAACGGTACATTATTGTATCATTGTTTGGGGGAGACTTATACTCGTATATACTTCAAACATTTGCACAGTTAATTGCAAAGCTTTTGATTAAACAGTTGCTACAGCTAGTGTTGCCTTATTTAATTGGTAGTGATGTGCTTTGTGCTGTCGATAAGATTACACTATATTTGGGTGATTTGATTCTGTTTTTCTTTAAACAACTTCTTCTTTCACATATGTTTAAATACTCAAAATTAATAGAGAATTAACATAAAATATTTTCGTCTTTATAGGTATCGTTTGTTTTCATTATATTATCTGTCTTGTATTGACTATTTGTCTATCTAAACCTACTAAAATATTCTTTGCGTCTGAATATAATATCGATATAAAAACATTGGAATAGTTATAAGTACCTACAACTCATTGTAGGTACAGAACAAAGGTAAACGTATGTAGGAGTTGTATATTAAATTGTAAACACGCCACGTGGTAATTAGGCACTGCTACACACAATAAACTTTTCGATAGTCCGCCCGCGTGCGATAAACTACAAGCGACGTTACAAAACACAGCCTTTCAGTACGAGTTTTAAGGTCGTAATTTACCACGGTGATGAAGTACAAATTTGCAGAGTTCACACATCTTAGGCTCATTACACACTGGCGTTCGCGTCGCACGTCGCGCTGTCGTCGGCCAAACGTTGGAAGCTCACTCACCACAAACTATTTATGCAATATCTGCCTTAAAGAAAATTGTGGGGAATTTTAAATTCGGCACGTTACCTTACTGTGCAGTACCAAAAAATTCGTACTGTGTTCTGTACTGTTTTATACATTAGAGCATCTGTTTACGAATGGGAATTAATACGCAATAAAAAGCCCTTAGTGTTGTCATTTATTCATATATGTAACATTATATGCTTAAATTTCTTAAGTTATAATATGTAGACATATTGCGGATTTTTGGTGGGAGAACATATATCATTATCATTGGGTATTACCTGAAAACTTTCACACAAGACAAGGCTCTGTTATTGAAAAGCTTCAACACGTAATAGTAATAAAACAAAGTGTTTTTGTATGGCCTATACTCGTACACAGCTTGGTACGCCTTGCGTTTTCACCTACTTGGATAATAATTTGCAGTAGATCGTAAAACATAACTTATTGGATCAGGGCTGGTTTCAAAAATAGGTGAAACCTAAACTTTCATATCTTTAAAGCTACGTACTAATTATTACATATCGAACTTCAAATACGAGACAGTTTCATCCCTTATCAAAGCCCTTAACAGGTATTAATAATATATTTACTCATGTTGAGCTCCCTCCATATTATGCAATATATTATATTTGAAAGCTTTCTGAACACTAGAAAACCTTGAAATATAATACATTTTAAAAATAACACTTAGATAAATATGCAATATATTATGTGGTAACAAAATTCTTGGGCACTGTACACAAATGTACGTAATATGCTTATTTATTATTTTATTGGGCAAAACAATTTTATTTGTAATGCGCACGTAGAACGGCTTATACTAGTCATCGACGGGGATGTAACTGCTAATTATAGCAATATACACCACACACGAAATAATAAACACGCAACTATTTAGTAAATTAGCGAAATTCATCCAATCGTGTATATCACGCGATTTCTGGCCATCGAAAGCGCTCACCGGATCCTCCGTCAAAACTTTTCCATCGGCAACATCGCTCGGATCGAACTCCGTGAACACCACGTACTTGCCGGGACCACTGCTCACCAGCCTGTTCACCGTCACCATCCACGTCGGAGCCGGGACCGTCCTACGTCTCAGAGCCATCAACACCAGCGTCAGCAGAATCGCCATCAACGTCACAATCATGGAATCGCGCACGAACAATAGCAGTATCGGTGTTTCGGAACTGTGTTTCGGAATATTGTATCCAATTTCAGTTATAAATATAAAGTGACCGAAAAGGCTGAAGCAAGCCATGAACAGTCTCGTGTTATCTTTAATGTCGAGTAGCAGCGACGTCAACGTGAGCATAACTATCACAACAGACGGGACCACGACTATAGCGGCTGGACCGGCCGCTTCCCGCTTTAGCATGAACACATATTTCAGCATCGGATACGAGGTATTGGTATTGGAGTACGAGCCCGGTAACCGTTCGTTTACCGTTTTCATCAGGTTCCAGCCGGGCCCGTTTTGGTAATCATCTAACAATATAGGTTTGGAATTGTAGAATGTAAAGTTTATTTGCTCACCCGTATGCATCCACGATCCGAAATAGAGCGTGCAGTTTTGCGAATCGTAAGGCCAGCGACGCAGTGCCGTTCTGCAGATTCCCGAATGCGTGAGGTGTGGAACACATGTGACACTCCCTTCGTATGTCACCATGCAAGTCGAATAAAAGGTGTCCGATTGATATAAGCTGGCGTCTGCGTTGAATAAGGCCATTCGCGGTGTCCATATTTCGTGACTCTCTATTTGAGTCTCGTTGATGTTGCCGTAATCTGCGGGTATCCACGTGAGAAACTCGTCCTTCCACGCCATCGCCACCCAGCTGTGTAGTGTGAAAGTCTCTTCCAGAGCGTCGAAAGTTATATATTTCAACGCCAACCGAATTTTGACGGTTACGGTCTTTTTATGATCTGCCACAGGACGATAATCAGTATTATAACCGGAAAGTATATCTGTGTGCAATCTGCCTTCGTCATGGTTAGCGTGCTGTCTATTGTATGCACTGTCACCGTTGACAAGGAACAGAGAGCTCGAAAATACGAAAATGGTAGTACTGATTAGCGTCATAGTCACCGACTGAATAACACATTCGCGAAACTCGCAATGATTGAAAACTTTGTAAAATTATCAACTATCCGCCCCCACCGATAAGGTGACCGCACCATATGCAACAGTTATCAAAGATATTCAATACTTGCTATGATGCTGTGTTGTGAAATTGGATTTATTAACATAGACGTTAGATTTTTTTGCATATTTATAATAAGCATTATATTGAAATATTATTTTGCTATAGGGTCATTGGAATATAATTATGTTACTGACATACATGACAGAAAATGATAAATTACTCTAATATGCATTAAAATTAATCTTTGTGATATACTCATGTACTTACTACTAGTTGTGTATGCAAATGTTTTATATGGTTCTTTTTGTAATATAATTAAGCTTAGTTGTTTAGTTAACACCCATTTCATTAATGTCATTTTACATTTGTATCTATTTTATGATTAAACTCGTATGCTGTTGCCCTGGTCTACACTACAGTTTATTAAACACGGTTGTATCTAAGGGGCTATTAATATCGTTATTAAAATGGGGATGCTTGTAAGATATAAAGTTGTCTAACTGTTAGAAATTACATTTCGTATCATTTGGGAGATTTGAAATAACGTTGGCCCCAAAATACTACCCTGTGGTACTCCATAGTATAAAAAGTTTAAGTTACTAATCTTATCCCAATATGTACACATTGGGAGCGAATACTAAGAACCTACTCTCCGTGTTTCCGATGCCGTGATTTCCAGCCAACAACTGTATATTCCAGTCGCTACTCGCTTCTCGCGAACGAGGAAACCTCGCGCCGCTGGTTCACAGAGCTCTAACCGCATAGTTGAACTGAACAGCAACTAAGTTTCAAATGAGAAAGTTGGTGCCCTGAAGATAACTAAGCAAGTAACTGTTACAACTTGAAATATATGTTCGGATATTGAAAAGAATCTTGCGCTTGAAGCTGTAGCTTTTCGAGAAGAGTAATTGTGCGTATTTTTTCTTGCCGCTTTTGTAAAAACATGCCCTCCCTCTCGATGAAGTGTTTCTGGGTAACGGTAGCAATAATCATGTAACAATAATAAAAAACTTCTTCGGCATTGGTACGCATGGAATATCATATTACTTCTACTAAGATACAAAAACACCACTTAAAAAGAAACATCTGCCTTTCCTTTGGCGCTTCCATAATCATCAAAGGTTAGCAATCAGTTCAACGCATCTGCGTTCTTGTTAGTTAGGTCGAACACTTATTTAATTATTTTGTTGGCAATTTATATTTTGATTTTCAGGAGCCATGACATCTTGGCTCTCCCAAATGTCTACATTCATCATGCCCATCATGATCGAGCCCGTGTTGTATTCTTAAATATTCTGTATTGGAGAGTGAACGAGGGATTCCCTACCAACCTGGCCTAGGAACCCTTGTCAGTAATTGTACTGCATGTGTTATATACGAAAAAGGTTTTTTCTTAGCATGTCGCTCAGATACTACCTACTCTACACTTTTATGTATCCGCGAAAGAACCTCAGCATTAGCAGACCGGAAGGTCAATGACTATACAAAATGCGAACGAAGTAATTAGCTGGGTTGTTGGTTTTGGGGCACCCTGCATGTCCTCAATGTAATTAACATTCTGTTCATGGCACCGCGTTGTTAGTATATTACAAGCGCGCCCTGACTCGATGGTCCCCTAGATAGAGCTCTGCGTCCAAATTATAATTCACTCTGCGTACATCCTACTACAGATTAGTATATTCGCGCGGAAGTATCCATTAATGTTCCCTTGGGCTTAAATTATACCCCAATGTTGTAATTAAAGCGTCGAGAATCTTGAGTCGGTGGGAGATTGTACCCCATTTTCTATTCTTTAGTCGAGTGTATGTTTTATTAATATGTTTGTGTTTTATAAAGCACTCGTATCCACGACGTGATGATCACAAACAACAAAGTTTTATTGACGGTTAGTGGTAAATTTTTTACAAGCGTTACCGCACTGTTAAGAGTAATTAAAGCTTGTTGGATGCCTAAAATCCAGTTAAACATTCTACAGGCGGGTTTGCCTTTAACCTGTATCTCCATCGTCCAATACTGGAGCAGCATGGTGAGACATCATGCCTACTACAATTGCAGGAGAGACCCACTCCTAGAAACGGGACGCAGAAAGGATTGCAGATAATCCATATAAATAGGATATCGAACTCGTATAGACAAAACAGAATAAAAATACTTCAGAATCAAAAATTTTATTTAAATAAATATAAGTTATATTGAGTTTATATAGGCCATATCACCATATTGAACTTGAAAGGCATGCAATCTTGTAGAAGAATTTCAATGTCATAAATATGGAGATTTATACCATAAACACGGCTAGCAGACGTCATGTTCACGAGGCTATGTATTATAAGAGCCCTAACCTAGCCAACTCTGTCAAGGCTTGGGCCGTTGCCAACCTGGTAACCTGGCTGAAAGGACGAACAAACAAAAGACGATACATAAATATATCGTTGGCTTCCGGTCGAGTGATTAGAGGCCATGACTTCTAAATCTGATTGTAAGAGGTCCTAGTGCCTCTCCTAACACCTAAGTACCTTTCAAAGTTTGCCACCGTCAATATTAAAAGGTAATGTCATTTTGATTGTATTGGCCCATACAAAACAGCGAAAACTAATGCTAGATCAAGCGTAACGTGAAATGTATCGATATTACAACATCATTCATTAATCAAACATGTTAATCTGAAATCATACGCATGTTAATCGCTATGTACTATGTAATTTAGTGTCATAATATAATTTTCATTCGTTTGTGTCGACTATTACAATGTTGTTAGCTATTATACCATTTTGTGAGTCAACTAACTTATTGTTGTCAGGCCAAGCGGTAGACGTCCAAGGCTACATATCGGTTGGAAGAGCGCCAGAACTGGCTAATTACTTAATAGCCTTCTGGCCGTTTTAACCCACCTAACAGACGATTACCATAAAACTATCATTTCTATTTTAATATCTAAGACGCCGCAACGGACAGTTATCACCACAAAATCTTAAGGATATGTCTATTTCAGTACTCGCCAGTCGCTATTATAATCAACAAAAAATGAAGTAGAAAACAAAAAAATACCCGTGTACTTAAAGTTGTTAAATCTTATCTTCTTACATAGTATAAAACGAAGTCGCTTTCTCTGTCATGTCCCCTTGTTCCCTTAAATCTTTAAAACTACACAACGGATTTGGATGCAGTTTTTTTTAATGAATAGAGTA